>JAJOOI010022405.1:0-25433 GCA_029582585.1 Solanum bukasovii
TCTAATTTTCTAAGTTTTGATTAATGATTTGACTTGGATAAGTTCTAGTTATGTTTCTAGGCTTAAACTGATTAAAACCTCATGATTTAGGGTTTAAACGACGTATCTTAGGGGTTAAATGAAATAGGAAAAGACCAAAAGACCCCTGCATTAACTGCTGTCGGAGTGATCGACGGACTGGACTGACGGGCCTTCAATCAATCGACGGACCGTCGATTGGGTCCGTAGGTCGAGTCTGCCCGACAGGGCTTCACTAAAACGAGCATAACTTTTTACTCGGAGGTCGAAATTTAGCAAACTTGGTGGCGTTGGAAAGAGATAATTCAATTATATATCATACCATAGTTAATGGGACACACAATTCCTTTTGTGCTAAAAGTTATGACAATCTGAAGTTGACCCATCAATAACTTTTAGCTAACTGGCTACTGACCCTCATCTACGGTCAGACCTACGGACCGTGGATAGAATGACGGTCTGTGCTGGTCGACCGTAGTTTGTGTCAGAGGCTGGGTAGCGGAAGTCTCGATCCACGGACACAGACCACGGACCGTGGTCTGATCTACGGACCGTGGGTCTGTCCGTGAGTCGGGACTTAGCCAATTTTCTGAGCTGGTTTGGGGAGGGGTTGCAGTGGTGAACCACAGACCACTAGCACGGGTCGTGGTCTGACCTACGGTCCGTGGATGGTGACCGTAAGTCGCACCTGCAACTTCTAAAAATCTACATTTTTGGTCTATTTCGAATACGGGGTGTTACACCTATTGTATTGAGCACTAATTGTATTTGAATTTACATCTGAGTGTGAGTGTTTACCAAATCCTTCAG
This sequence comes from Solanum bukasovii, assembly GCA_029582585.1. Lineage (NCBI taxonomy): Eukaryota > Viridiplantae > Streptophyta > Magnoliopsida > Solanales > Solanaceae > Solanum > Solanum bukasovii. The sequence continues at coordinate 829 of JAJOOI010022405.1, forward strand.
CATAAATATCAGATTGTTGTGTGAAAAAGGATTTCATTGTGGTAAAGGCACTTGTTGCATTGTTGGAGAGTTGGTACCTTGGTGACTGTTAAAAGTGTATGTGGTGAAATCTATTGGTTTGTGTATGCCATGTTTTGATCCGCATAAGTTAGCTTTTTGAGTCTGAAAGAAAAGATTGGCACTAAGTGAAAGAATTGATTGAGAAAGCCATGTGATTGCTTCAGTTTGTATGTTTGCTTCTACATAAGTGTCGTTTAGAGTTTTAGTGTGTCACTTGAGAGCAAACAACAATTTTAAGTTGAGGGTGTTGATATACCGTGAGTTTATGATATTTTTTATGCATTTCACTTGCAGTTTTGTGTGAATCTTCAACATTTTTTTATTAGATATGATGGTTTTTGTGTAATTTTTGCAGGAAATAGTTTCGGATGTGGTTGATTTTGATAGAGATGAAAATTGCAGAAGTGGCAGTTGACGGAGCCAACCACAGACCGTCGTTCTAGTAACAGGATGTAGGCAAAGAGGCGTAGATGTGAGTTCAAGGAAGGGTAACCAAGTGTGGAATCACGGAGGCAATGACAGACTATAAGTTGATCTACAGACCATAGATCGATGGCCGTCGTTTGATTCGGAAAAAGTAAAGTTCCAGTACTTGAACCACGAAAGAAAAGGATAGACCATTGTCCAATCCACGGACCGTAGCTGGAAATCGTCGTTTGAAGTGTATGATATTATTACCAAGTGCTGACCCACGAAGGTGACCTACGGACCATAGGTTGATCCACGGTACGTAGGTCGTGTCGTCGATCGAAAGCGCATCTCAACCAAATTTTCCTTATTTCTCTTCATATTTTGTTTAGGACTTCTACTACTATAAATATGGGATGTAATTTCCGTTTTTGGGCGTTAGACAATATTGGAAACCTTTCTTCTGGCTTTGAGATTTATTTGCAAACACTTTGACAATTTAAATCTTAAAGTTTAATTTTATTAAATTTCGCTTTTGATTTCCGATTGAAGATTCTGGTATTCATCTACTTTGATTGTAAGTTCATGATTCTTCTAAAAATAATATGAAATTTGAATTCTGAAGCATGAGTAGCTAAATCCACAACTTGGGTTGTGGGAACCATGATCAATTAACACGTATGACTAATAAATAAGTAATTCTTGAATAGTGTTTATGCATCTACTGTTAGTCCTTTCATTTTGAATGCTTTTTAACAGTATACAACGTTAGAACTCACCTCGTTCCTACTTGCCTTACAAAAGGGGTAATGAATGAGAAAATGATTAAACAACAGATATTTAGTTAAGGATTTGTTGCTATCTAAAAACCTGACTTTAATCAATTGACGTTAGGGTTAATATCCAACTCAATTGACACGAGGGCTAATCCGGGGTAAAGGTAAGGGTTAGCAAAGTACACACTTGTAGACTTACAAAGTTGCTAGGTGAAATTCTCTATTTGGATTACCAATCACTTAGGGATACCCAACTTATAAACATTGCATGTCAAACACTAGGATAAAGTTACTATTATTAGAAATATTGCGTCAACAGCTTGTGGGGAACACATATACCCTAGTTTTCATCTACTATTGATATCTCAAACTTTGAATCCTCTTTACATGTTACTTAGTAATTCAAATGAACAATCTGTTATTTTATTTACAAATCCACCCTTTTTAGTTACTTTACTAATTTGACTAAATGTAGCTAAATTTGAGTTAGCTTAAGTCTAAACCATATTCCGCGTGGGATCGACCCTAACCTTCCAGATAGGTTCTTTACAAGATAATGATCGTTCATATTTCTTCCGGGAAGTGTAATTTGTAACACCCCAGAAACTAGTAGGAAAAACTAGAGCTAAACGTGAGGGTTAACGTCATGAAAATAGGCAAGGGCCAAGGCAAGGGGACAAGGCCGCCCAAATTGTCCAAGGCACTTGCCATCATTACCACGAGGGTCTTCATAATCCATGGTGTCCACCACGCCTCGTGCTGGTGAAGCAATAGTGTCCTTAAGGAAAACCCAAATTGGCTCCTCCACACGAGCCACTTCATTGCTCGTGAAACCTTAGACAGCTCGTGGGAGGGGCCTTGGTCATGCTTTAGTGGTGTGAGCATGGTGAGGAAGTCGCAAGCCACTATCTCAAGGCCAATGAGAGGGATCACGGCTCGTGGAGCCCCTCATAAAGGTACCATGGGCTTGTGGGCTAAAGGCACTTGTTTCATAGCCACTGCCTCAAGTCCACGAAAAGGACCACGGCTCGTGGAGCCCCACGTGGCCCCTTGCAGCTCACTTTATGTGCGGGGTGTTTTGGGAAATTACGGTTTAAGTTCAATCAAAGTGAAGTCATTTTGGGTAAGTTTAGGGTCACTATATAAGTCTTTTTTAAGTCAAATTCACCTAAAATAAGTCATATTTTCCAAATACCCAAATAATTCCCAAAGTTCATCTCCTCTTTAAAAATTCTCTCTCTAAAACTTCAAGGAAGAAGAAGAAGGAAGTTGGGGCTAGGGTTCAAGGAGCAAGGTTTTCTTCTCAAATTTATTTGGATTCATTTCTAAGGATTTGTAGTCCTTTATCCATGGATAGCTTTCATCCATGAAGCCCCTTCGAAACCCAAATTTCAAAGACAGAAATCCCTACAAGCTGGGGTTTGACTCCAATACCATGGGTTCCTTTTAGAAATCATTTTAATGCTTGAATTACTTTATATTATGATTGAATTGATGATTTATTATAGTTTTAATTTTGAAATCCTCAAGAACCCATGAATTCCCCTAATTCCCAAATTATGATATTTTGATGTGGATTTGTAAATTAAAAAAGGATATTATGAGATTATGCTTGTAGAAATTGGATTACTTGAATTATTTTAATATCCATGTCTAATGTTGTGAATTCTAGATATGTTGATTCCATATGAGCTTTGATCCTTGAAAGGGAAAATTAGGATATGATGCATATTATGAACTCTTTGTATATGTTTTAAGAACACTTTGAGAGTGAAGTGAATATGATTATGATTTAGTTGTTGTGTTGTTGAAAGGTTATCCTCATATGCACACTTATGTATGATTATGATAGGATGTGAAAGATTTTCTCACAATATGATGATTCTAAGGTTGAAAGGCTTTCTCACCTATTGAATCTATGTGTAGACATGGACAGTGAAATGTTATTCTCACGCATGATCTAATGAGCTATCTTATGAATTATGTTAGATTGAGTGTCAAGACATTCTTCCATGAATATGAACTTAAGTCAAGACTTAATATGAACTCCGTGGGAATTAATGCTTAGCACCGAGTGGATATTGAATATGTGATGGGTTCCTTCTAAACTAGATGAGTTTGGGTTCCCACAGTATGTCTCATGATATTGAAACCTTCTATGCTAGATAAGTTTGGGTTCCCAAAGTATGTCTCTTGAAATTGAAACCTTCTACGCTAGTTGAGTCTGGGTTTCTTGTAGCAATCTCTTTATTCCATAAACTATGTGCCCTCATAGGTATTTAGCTAGTGGATCCACCTAAGCTAAGAGTATGGTTCTACCTTAGGCAAGTAGAACAACCATTTTTAGTGTGGGGTAGACACCGGATTCCATGCTAGCTCACATGGTCTGTGTCGGTTAAGGCTTATTCCCACTAGAACAACAATATGAACCAAAAATATGAAATATGAACTATGGTTACTTCAGAAGTTTTTCTTAGCATGGGTGAGATTTATGGGGTCTTACTCATGTATATGCTTTTATGGTATATATGATATGTTATCTTATATTATGATGATCACTATGTTAACTATGCTTATGACTTATGCTTTTTCACTATCTTCATGATGATGTTCAAACTTAGTAAATTGCATGCATTCAGGTAAAATGTCCCTTTTTAGCATGATTTCAATATATTTGTGTATGTATATCATACTTAGTACATCTTTGTGCTAACCCCTACTTTCCCTACCTTTTCCCGAGTGTAGGGTCTGGTTCTCAAGGTGGTCATCATTGTGGCTAGAAGCTTGGATTTGCTTATTCCCCTAGCTTTTTGGTGAGTCCTAAAGATTTGAGGACATAGTTATCTCATTATAGTTCATTTCTTGTATTTCCTTTCAGACTATGTTCTAAGGGATGTGTCCCTTTTCTCAATTTGAATGTTGTATTAGATGGCTATGTTGAGACTTAGAGTCTAGACTTCCGCTTTTCTTTTATGAAAAGTCTAGACCTGTTGTTTCACTTGCAAAATAATTTTGATCCTTTCGGAAAATTTTTGCCACCTCTTGTGTTGAAAGTGGATGTTCTTTTGCAAAAATAATTTGAGTCTCGGTTTCAATCAATACTGATGTAACACTCCGACTTCTCAAAACGTCTAAAATTACTCGTATCTCCATGGAAAGACAAGGAGAATGGGTAATAAATTAAGAATGATGTGGTATGTCCTATTTTAAGTGTTCAAGTGTTGCATCTCAAGTCTTGACGTTAGGTAAGTGGCAAAATAAAATTTGGCGGAAGTTATCGTAAGTTCCTTCTTAAAGATTTCTCTAAAATTTGGGTCAAATGTCTTAGAGGTTTTATCCCAATCTATAAAGATTTATGGGGCCCATGACCTATTGAATCGAAGGTCTATGAGTCTAGTTTCCAACGCATCAAACCGTTTGTTCATACGATTTTAAAAGAGAGAGATATTCACATTTTTTTGGGACTGCACAAGCAAGCACGTGAGGTAGGGCCCTAGGTCGGTGGAATGTTGCATATATCTTCTCTTCTTCAAACTTTTTCTTCATCTTTAAGACAAGAACCAGAGAAATTAGAGAAACCCATTTCTAGGATCAAGTGAAGTATATATTTTCTTGACTTAAGTCCATGACGAAAGTTGTTCTACGCATTGGGCTCATCATTGTGGTATAATTTGTTTTATCGATTTCGTAGCATATCACACTTTAGTGTTGGGACAGCAAGGGTTTGAATATATTTGAAGGTTTTGAGGCATATTACAAACCTAAGATCGAGGTAAAGACCCTTCTTTCATCGACTTTAGCTTTTATAAGCAGCAAATAGCAATTTACGACGGAAATACATATTTTTTTATCATATTGTCATGGTATCTTTGATTTGTGTGTGTTGATCATGGTCCTACGTTGTTGTAGTATCGAGGGAGTTATGAGTAAAAGTCGTTAGGCCACGTGAATTTAGTGAAAAAGGTATGTTAAGGCTATTCTCTTCTTACGGCATGTTTCCTTAAAGCCTAGGAGCAATGTAATTAAGTTGTTATCGTTGTTATACTTGTAGCCATTATTGTTGATTGTGGCTGCTTGAGTGTGTATAATCTTCTCTTATCAGGATTCTTATTCAGTAGTACCATTCTTATGTTGGACACGACTTAGAGGCTATTTATATAGGTTGCTTATCACTAAATTGCTCAATTTTAGCTGTTGGATTGTTATTGTTGCTTTTGGGTTATTGTGGTTAGCTGCAAGAATGTGATCTATGCCTAGATGGGCTATGTCCTGCCGACAGGGCTATATTGATGCCTAGAAGGGCTATGATTTGCCTACAGGGCTATATTGACACCTAGAAGGGCTATGAGTTGCCTACAGGGCTATATTGACGCCTAAAAGGGCTATGAGTTGCCTATATGCTATATTGATGCCTAAGAGAGTTATGTGCTTCCTACCGGGCTATATTATTGCCAAAGAGGACAATGTGACTGCCTACGGGGCTAGGGGACAATCGATAGGGGTATATAGACTGATTGGTACCTTCTGGGCTTATGGGGGCCTGGGTAGGTGGTCTTATGTGCTGTTTGTACCTACCAAGCTTATGGGGGCTTGGTTAGGTTGTTGTTTTATTAATTTTGATAAGTTTAGATTTAGGAGCAGGTCAGTACACTTATCTTATTCTTGATTTATTTATCAGATTATTCCAGTATATCAGGGTACCTCCTCATAGTCTATTGCCTTTCATACTCTGTACATTATTTTGTACTGACGCTCCACTTCCTTGGGGGCGCTGCATTCATGCATGCAGGTCCTGACAGATGATCGAGTAGACCTCCTCAGCATCATGATTGACTTTTATCCGGTTGGCTAGCCCTTTCCTCCTGAGCTGCCAGAGTTGAGAGGTTTGTTAGCTTTTGTTGTATATATTTTCATGGGTAGGATGGGGTCTTGTCCCGTCAATCTTTACTACTCTTAGAGGCTTGCAGACTAGTGTATGGGGTTTATAGCTACGCTATGGCCATGCTGGCCTAGTTTGTTGGTTTGCTGAAGCTTGTTAGGTGTGTCATGCATTGTTTTGATATACCTGCTTACAGTTTCGGTATAGAGATCATGGTGGCCTCGACGGCCCAATCAGGACTTCTGTGCTAGTTGGCTATTTCTTTATATGAACTCTTGGGAATAAATGTTTCTTTTATTGATCTATTTACAGGGGCCTTGTAGGTCAAGGGCTAAATTTTAAGTAGAGATATACTTGTTTGTTTTCTTGACTGTTTGTGGCTGCCATGCGCTAGTAGGAAATGGTTCAGCAAGTTCGGCTCGAGCCTGAGTTTTGGCATTAGGAGCCAGTTGCACCGCTCGAGTTTGGGGCGTGACAAACTTGGTATCAGAGCAATGTCGTATCCTAGGGAGTCTGCAAGCCCTGTCTAGTAGAGTCTTGTTTATAAATATGTTGTGCACCACATTCAATAAACAAGAAGCTACTGGACTTGTTACAATGACTATCCTTATTTTTCGCACCTCGTGCTATAGAGCGGTGTCTTAAGGGTTGAGGTTTTTGGCTTATAATTGGTATTTGTATGCAGATAGAGATGGCTGACTCCAGATAGATCACAACTAGCCAGAGACTAGATATGACAACAGGCGAGGGTACTAGCAAGGTACCACCTGTGGAGGCAGCTTATTGTGAGACCCAGGGGGAGACATCCTCTCAGACCCCTATAGCTACTCCATAGCTTCAGAAGCCTCCGAGGGCTACAGGATTTCTGGCCCCACCTGCAGTACAACCTTTAGTTCCTCATATTCCATCTGATCAGGTACCTCATCATAGTCTATTGCCTTTCATACTCTGTACAATATTTTGTATTGATGCTCCACTTCCTTGGGGGCGCTGCATTCATGCATGTAGGTCCTGACAGACGATCAAGTAGACCTCCTCAGCAGCAGGATTGACTTTTATCCGGTTGGCTAGCCCCTTTCTTCCGGAGCTGCCTGAGTTGGGAGGTTTGTTAGCTTATGTTGTATATATTTTCATGGGTAGGATGGAGCCCTGTCCCGCTAATCTTTACTACTCTTAGAGGCGTACAGACTAGTATGTGGAGTTTATAGCTATGCTATGGCCATGCTGGCCTAGTTTATTGGTTTGCTGAAGCTTGTTAGTTGTGTGATGCATTGTCTTGATATACCTGCTTTCAGTTTCGGTAAAGAGCTCATGGTGGCCTCGACGGCCCAATCAGGACTTCTATGCTAGTTGGCTATTTGTTTATATGAACTCTTAGGAATAGCTGTTTCTTTTATGGATCTGTTTACAGGGGCCTTGCTGATCGAGGACTAATTTTTTAGCCGAGATATAGTTGTTTGTTTTCTTGACTGTTTGTGATTGCCATGCGCTAGTAGCAAATGGTTCAGCAGGGTCGGGTCGAGCCTGAGTTTTGGCATTAGGAACCAGTTGCACCCATCGAGTTTAAGTGTGACATCTGATAACTTGAATAGTGCTCCCAATTGAATAAACATGAATGTACGGCTACGATGAGGCCAAATGAAGTTGCGTAGCCAATATGAGAACTCTTTGCATCTCGCTGTGATTAGCCATTTATCAAATTGATTCTCTTGTGATGATTGTTGCACACTAGCGAGCGTGTCTAGTCTTGTTTGATTGAATTATCAATGCCTTGTGTGATTAGCTTACTTTGAACCATGCATGAATAAACCTAGAATTTAACCCGTTAGTCTGATTGATTTAGAAAGGTGTACTCTTGAGAAGATCTTAGGCAATTTTAAAGAGTTTGAGCCAATTTGACATATACCTATTTTTGTGACCTACATGTGAGTGTGTGAAACTCTTTTGAACACCTTTGAGCCTTACCTTTCTTTCGAAGAACCTTGATAAACCCTAGATTTTTTCATCCACTACCTATAATCCTCTTGAGAAGTGTTTAGTGAATAGCCAACTTAGGCCAAAAGTCTAAGTTGGGGGTGTGGTGAAAAGGAAAAGGAAAAGTCAAGAAGTGCAAGAAAGCCTCGTGAACCTATTGTATTGCAAAACAAAATGGAAACCCTCCATATAAAAATAGATAAAAAGAAAGAGAAAAGAAAAGAAAGAAAAAGAAGGTTGTAGAATAAAAGTGCAAAAGAAACTGGGTTTCATACCAATACATGGAGAACGAATAATAGGATGACTTATGAGCACTAGAAGAAGAATTGAGGAAGGAAGGGAAGAGGATGTCTTGAGAACATCACATCTCACGAGGAAAAAGTCACTAAGCCTAAATGACCATACCTTTGTACTCAGCCCCACTACAAGCCTTAGAAAGACCTTTTTGATCTAGAGTAAGCTAGATCGAAAGTCAATTGGAAAATAAAGGCAAACCTATGGGTGAAAGCATGCATTGTGCTCCTCTTTTTGAGTGTGAGCATTGTATCCGATTCCTGATTTTAAATTGACTCATATATGTGTGTGAATATGGAATCATTCTTTGTGCGAGGGAATTTAGATACTTTCGTTGAGCTTGAACTTGCACAAGTAGCAAGTATTGCGAGCATGAGAATCTTCGGTGATGGTGTGTCACAATTTGAATCTTTGAGTACACAATTGATCCTTGCATCAGTAAATTGAGTCTTGTTGTGTGCATTCACGATTTAGTCTTGTGTAGCACTGTTTGAGGCACCCTTTTTGAACGGCTGAACTTGAGTTTGCTTGAGGACAAGCAAAAGCTTAAGTTGATGGTGTTGATGAGTCCACAAATTGGAATCATTTAGGGCTTTGTTTTAATGGAAATAGTGTCCTTGACTGCTTGTTTTACCTCAGTACCTGATTAAAATGCTGAAGTTTCAGGTATTTGAAGTTTTAGTGGAAGCATGGACACTTAGGCGCAAAACGGAGTAAATAGGGCTGAAAAGAACAAAGAATGAATCCTGCGGATCGCCGAGTTTAACATGGCGAGTCGCCGAAATGACATAAGCCACCCTTCGTTCCAGTACGCGAAGCCTTAAAGGAAGTGGATCAAAAGGAGAAGAAAGGAGCAGTCGGCGGGTCGCCGATCAGTTTTGCGAAGCAGTACTGTACCGCCCAATGATCCAGAATGTAAGGATGTTAAAGGCAAGACACTGAAGGCGATGAGCTGACCAAAGGGCGGATCGCCGAGTTCATCAGCGATCTCGACTAATGTCGCTGAACAATCCTCCGCAGCACAATCTGTAAAAACTATAAATACTATTTAGAGTTGTAGTCTTAAGGGAGATTGGAGTGTGGACCAATTATTATTATTATTTTCACTTTAGAACATATTCTAGCTAATATTGTCTCTCAAGTTTGGAGAGGGTTTTGTGAAGACTTGAAGAAAGGAGTTCTTCTTCCCCAAGTTGGAAGTGAGTCTTCTCTATTCACTTCCCTTTGCTTAATTCAAGGTTCAATTTCTTATACCCAGTTGATTTCATTATCATGTTAGGTATAATTTCTTATTTCTTGATGTGTGGCTAAAAACCCCTATTCTTGGGCTATGATTTAGCAAATATGGGTTGATATTCTTGTTGGGTCTTGCTTGCTGATAGGTTAGATGTATGTTAATAGTGATTTCACCTAGTGGTTGTGGTTTAATCTAAAGGGTTTGTAGTTGCAAATACAAAGCCACCCATGTGTTTTTGGCTTGCCCGAGAGGGAGGTCGCAAAACCAAAACCACTAGACTGATGGCCTAAGGAGTGGGTCGACATGAGGTTCAGCCCGAAAGGTGAGCCCTAGTCCCATATCCTAACACTCAGCTCGAGAGAGTGAGTGGGGTAAGGCGTAGGCTAGTCTTTATGCGGCAAATGGGTGTCCGAGAGGAACGCATTTCAAACGGGGTAAGTTGCCCAAGAGGGAACTTATTTCCATTTAAAGCTTAGCCTAGTCACTATTATCTTCCAAATTTCCTATTGAAAGCATGTACCCAACGATTTATCACAACTTGTATTGCGGTCTAATCCCAAGAACCTTTCTCCATATTTGATTTTCTTATTTATTTTGTTGTTTTAGCACTTGTTACGAAACCCCCCATTTGATATTTGACACTTTCGTGTCACCCCCTTTACTTTACTATGGCTTTTATCGCAAACGTCTTTAACTACGACTAAGTTGAATGAAATTCTAATTGGTTATTAATTCTCAAAAACAGCTCCCTTGAGACACGACCCCAACCCTCGATTGGGTTACTATATTATCAATGATTGTAGACACTCATATCGTAGGATAGTGTCGTTGGTCACGATAAGAATCAAACTACAATCATGAAGGGAATTTTTATAGGAATGACTATGGTAACCGATATGATAAAAGTGTGCCCATGTCCCACCGGGAAATAGAGATGCTGGATCAAGTTTGACTAGCATGGAAGATATGATGCAAAAGATGATGAAAAGGTTCGAAGCCACTAATGCTAATGTAAAGAAGATGTGTAATGACTTGTCTGGAATCGGTCAGAAGGTTGATACCCATGAAGTTTCGATTAAGAAACTTTAGCAACAGTTTTTTCAGTTGTCCACTATCGTTATCCCATGTCAACCAGGAACACTTCCTAGCAACACGGTTCAAAATATGAAAAATGATGGCCATTGTATGATAATCACTACTAGAGGTATAAAGAAGATTGTGGATCCTCCCATGCCGATCAAGGTGAAAAGTGTACTAGAGAGAGAGTTAAGAACAAAGTTGAGCTAGTTGAGGAGATAGTTGTTGAAGCAGAGAAGGAACCTGAGGTGACCTAAAAAATTATTCCCATGCCTAGACCTCCAATTCAATTTCCCTAGAGGTTGGCGAAAAAGCTTAATGAAGGAAAATACCACAGGTTTATAACTATGTTGAAACAGTTTTCCATCAACGTCCCTTTAATAAAAGCCTTGGGGAAAATGTCTGGGTATGCAAAATTCATGAAAGTCTTGGTGATCAAAAAGAGGGATGTCAGTTTTGAGAATGAAGAAAAGTTGCAACATTATAGTGATATTTGTTTTAGGTCACTTGTGCAGACTAAAGAGGATCCTAGAGCTTTCACTATTCCTTGTACCATCTGTATGTTGCACTTTGCGAAGGCCTTGTGTTACTTGGGTGCTAGCATTAACATGATGCCATTGTCGATCTGCAAGAAGTTGGGTTTGGGAGTTCCCAAGATGATTGCGATGCGTTTAGTTATGAGTGATAGAACTGTGAAGAAACCTATTGGAGTGCTCCAAGATGTCCTTGTGAAAGTTGAGTCATTCATCTTTTCGGCAGACTTTGTGATACTGGATTGCAAGGCTTATTTTGAGGTCCCCATTATCTTAGGTAGACGATTTCTTGCTACTAGACGTGCATTGGTTAATATGGAGAAAGTGCAGATGAAGTTTTGATTAAACAATGAAGAGGTAACTTTTAACATATGTCAGTCTATGAAGCATGAAAGTGATCTTAAGTTGGTTTCGGTAGTCAATCATACTGTGAAGCAATAATCAGAAGTGTCTATTGTAGAAAGGTAAGGTGTTGAGGCACTAGCAGTTGTGATAATGAACTTTGATGGAGATGGAATTGATGACTATGATGAATTAGTCGATGCGCTTAATGGGGTCAGTTTCATTTTGCACCAAACAAGCTTGTCTTAGACATAAAATATCGAGACACTCCTCCAGCACGACCATCCATTGATGAGCCGTTGAAGTTACTGAAGGTTCTTTCATCTTATTTACGGTGTGTTATTTTGGGCCAGAACAACACTTTGCCAGTTATTATTGCTGTTGATTTGAGTGAAGGGCAAGTAAAGGCTTTGATATTGGTATAGAACATGTTTAAAAGGGCTATTGGTTAGACCATTGCAGATATTATTGGGATTCCACCGGGCATTTTTTCTCAAAAAATTCAACTCATGTCGGACATGAAACCAAGTTTTGAACATCAATGGAGACTGAACCCCTAGATGCAAGAGGTTGTGAAGAATGAGACCATTAAGTGGTTAGATCCAGGTGTTGGGTTTGCCTAGTTCAATGTGTGCCCAAGAAGGGAGGAATCATTGTGTTTCCTAATGCTAAGAAAGACCTCGTTCCGATGAGGCCGGTCACTAGTTGGAGAGTGTGTATGGATTATCACAAGTTGAATAGATGTACTAAGAAGGACAATTTTTCAATGTCATTCATGGATCAGATTTTGGATCGTCTCACTGGAAAGGGTTGGTATTGTTTTATTGATGGGTACTCGAGCTACAATCAAATTTCCATAGCTTCAGAAGACCAAGAAAATACCACTTTCACTTGCCCTTATGGAACTTTCACATTCAAGAAAATGCCATTTGGTCTATGTAATTCTCTGGCGATCTTTCAGCGTTGCATGATGTCTATCTTTTCTGATATGGCGGAGGAAACTATTGAGGTATTTATGGATGATATCTCTTTAGTAAGTGATTTGTTTGATGATTGTTTGGCTCATTTAGCTGAGGTGCTTAAACAGAGTGAAGAGTGCTATTTTGTGCTCAATTGGAAAAAAATGCCACGTCATGGTGAAAGAGGGTATAGTTTTGGGTTATCGGATTCGCAAAAAGTTACTGATGTTGATAGAGCTAAAGTTGAGGTAATAGAAAAACTTCCACCTCCCATCTCTGTTAAGGTGTTAGATGTTATCTTGGGCATGCAGGTTTCTACAGAAGGTTCATAAAAGATTTCTCAAAAATTACACACCCATTGTTCAAGTTTCGTGAGAAAGAGTGTAAGGTTGAGTTTGATGATGCTTGTCAGAGAGCATTTGAGGGGTTGAAAGAGAAGTTGATTTCTGAACCTATCAGTATTTTACTGGATTGAGGACAACCGTTTGGAGTGATGTGTGATGCGAGTGGGGTGGCGCTTGGTGTGGTATTGGGAAAGAGGCGAGAGAAGATTCTTCATCTGATTTACTATGCCAACAAAGCTTTAAATGTGGCTCAAAAGAAATATACTATGACTGAACGGGAACTCATTGCTATAGTTTTCGCATTCGAGAAATTTTGATCCTACTTGATTAGTACTAAGGTCATAGTGCATACTGACCATTCTGCATTGAGGTATCGATGGATAAACAGGATGCAAAACCGAGGTTAATTATATGGGTTTTTTTGTCACAAAACCAAGGTTAATTAAAGGATAGGAAGGGAACATAAAATCAAGTCACCGATCACTCGTCTAGATTGGAGGAGGAAGCTATGATATAGCTAGGAGATGGAGTTCAGATAAATGATGCATGCCCTGATGAACAGGTATTGGTTGCTTCTTATGACCTTATTCCATGATTTGCAGATTTTGCTAATTATTTGGCAAGTGATTTTGTGCCTTCGGATCTGTCAATTAACAAAAAAAAAGTCCATGTTTGATGTGAAGAAATTCTTTTGGGAAGATCCTTAATTGTTTCGTGTTTGCGCTGATGGGATTATTCGTCACTGTGTGCTTGAGATCGAGATGCTTAGCATACTTGAGGTGTGTCATTCGTCGCCTGTTGGTGGGCACCATAGTGGTATTTAGATTCCTCATAATATTTTGCAGTATGGATATTACTGGCTTACAATCGACCAAGATGATCATGATTTCTCCAAGTCTCCTGATCGTTGCAAACGAAAAGGGGGAATTTCAAGGAAGCAAGAACTACAAATGCACCTATATTGGTGATTGAGTTGTTCTATGTTTGGGATCTTTACTTCATGGGCCCATTCGTGAGTTTGCATAGGATGAATTATATTCTTGTTGCCGTTGACTATGTATCAACATGGGTTGAAGCAATTGCGCTTTCAAACAATGAGGGAAAGAGTGTCACCGCATTCCTAAAAATGAGTATCTTCTCCATATTCTGTGCACCTACGACAGTTATTAGCGATGGAGCTTCTCACTTTTGTAACAAGTTGTTCACGGCATTGCTAGAGAAGTATGGTGTTCTTCACAGCATAGCAACTCCTTATCATACACGGTTTAGCGGGAAAGTTGAAGTGTCAAATAGAGAGATAAAGTAGATTCTTGCAAATACTGTGATTGCAAACAAAACTGATTGGTCTAGAAGGCTTGATGATGCTCTATGGGCCTATCATACTCCATTCAAGACTCCCATAGGTATGTCCCCTTATCAACTAGTATATGGGAAGTCTTGTCATCTGCCTATAGAACTAGAGCATAAAGCGATGTAAGAACTCAAGAAGTTGAATTTGGATTGGGGAGCAGATTCAAGTCAAAGAATGAGCTCAATCAGTTTCTGCCTTTTAAAAGGAGAAGATGAATAAGTACCGTGATCAAAAGATCGAGAAGCGCAAATTTTCTCCTGGTCATCTGGTATTGTTATTTAACTCAAGGTTGCACTTGTTTCCTAGCAAACTCAAGTCCAAGTGGATCGGGCCATTCAAAGTAACCCAAGTATTTCCACATGGGGCAGTTGAACTCTTGAACCTGGAAACAACGAGGTTCAAGGTGAACGATCAGAGGATAAAGGTCAATTTGGGGTAATCTGAGAATGTCAATGAGGTGATAGAGGAATGGGGTCTTGATGAAGTCTGAGTAATCAAGGTGTCTGCGTCGTGCCGCTGTCACACCCCGAGGCTACCCCCCTGAGCGTAAACACGAAACCTAGGATCACGAGTGACCCCAAGCTAACCCTTAGATGGCATATCATAAGCATACTTAAAAATTACTGAATAAATATACTATGCGGAAGCTTAAACAGAGATAACTAAAAGTGGGGAATACCCAATACTGATCTGAATATATAAAAGACTATGAGTTCAATAACAACTAAAAGATCAAACTCAAATATAAAGCTGAATCTAATACTATGTCTTAAATAAGTCTCTAACTGACTAGAGATGTTGGTACATGACCCAAGCTAACTCTAGCAAAAACTAAAACTAAAATGAAAGACTGAATGTAAAAGAACATGTTTGTCGTCTTCAAAGAAGGAGGGCTCACCACTGATAATGCTGAATATGGATCGGGAGCTGATCTACACACGATATAAATGTTGAGGACCTGAACATATATAATGAAAATATTTAGCACAGAGTATGCGTTAGTACATGAAAGGTACTGAGCATACAGGATAGGATAAAGTTGAACACTATATATAACTCAATGAAGTATACTAAATAATGATATAATCTAAACATGATAAAGATAATGAGATATACTGAATATGAACTAAACTGAATGCAATGACCAAGTACATAACATGCTGAAACTAAATACTGAAATATTACTGGTAACCTGGTCAATTATACTAGAGTCTTACTGTGGGAGCTACTATTAACTGACATAAAACCACAGGAGCTAAACGTGGAATCCAATGTATACCCCCCATCGAGAGGACCCAATATACCTTGCCATGAGTATAAGGGCATGACTAGTGTGATCACTAAAATTTAATGCCCACACAAGGGACTTATAAACCTATGGGGGTACGTAGTTCTGGGATTATAAGGGTAACTGAACCTAGCCCAACTCGGTATTAAGACCACTCCCAATTGCAAATGTGTACAATACAATATAACTGAAATATACTAGATAGCTCAATATTCTGACATGCTAACTGAAAATGCAACATTAAAGTACTGATAATAAAACATTTGAAAACTGAGGCATGTATATCTATTTATCAATCCTAGATAGTGTAATTCATGAATTAAAAGAAATACACAACTAGGGTTTTGTGTTTCATGCAAGAATCTATGCAAAACCATTACTAAGACATGATAATCTGATTAAGAACGTTACGACAATTAAAACATAACAATAATCTGAAGTTCTAAAACCCTAGGTTTAAGCAATGTTTATAGAATCGAGATTTTGACTAAATTCTGGGGACCTAATGGGTGTAAGGAACCCACTAATGAAATCCAAATACCTGGTGACAAATTCCATGAATAAATCTTTTTATTTTAAGGCTGGAACTAAGGAAAACTTGTTGCATTCTTGGAGAGGGTTTGGTCGACTGCTTTATCTTTTTTTTTTTTTTATCAAATTGGATTAATTTTTGAGAATGAATTGACTACGGTAAGTTCTGATTTAGTTACTATGCTAAATCTAATCAAAACGACGTAGTTTATGGATTAAACGACGTAGTTTAGGTGTCTAATGTTTAGGGTAAAAACCAAAACGACCCTAACTTAAAATCGAATAGGGCCACCGACGGACCGTCGAAAGAACTACAGTCCATCCTAGTCATTCGTCGATTGGTTTCAGAGATTAGCATCTAGGGGTCTTGAACCACGGACCAGGATCACGGACCGTGGTCCCACCTACGGTCCATAGGTCCTGTCGTTGGTTGACCCTTAGCTAAAATTCCTGGGGTCCTGGGGAGAGAGTTACATGTGGCCAACAACGTAACCCACCTACGGTCTGTAGGTGGGCCCCGTTAGTGGCACCTGCAACTTCTGAAAATCTGCATTTGGTCTCTTTTAGAATCTGGGGTGTTACAGTCGCGACGTTAAATCAAGCGCTTCTTGGGAGGCAACCCAAGATCTAAACTCTAGCAAATTATAGGAGTTTTTCTTTTCGATATAGGGAGTTTTTCTTAAATTTGCAGTATACTAGATAGATTTATATTTATTTTGAGTCTTAGTTTGGATAGACAAAGGTAGAATAGGGTATGTGTCTATAAAAATGTAAAAAGGAAGTCCTAATGTTTGCTACGTGTTCAGGAAAAATGAGGCAAAACCTATAGAATTTGTGCTAATGCAGAGGTCTATGGGTCCCATCGACGGTCCGTTGGTCCATGCACAGACCGTGGATGGAATCCGTAGATCCTAGGTAAGTTTTCTGAATTTCACTAAGTGTTAGAGTGAACCACAAAACCCACCGACGGACTGTCGATGGGGTCTCGTTGGTCCAAGTTAGAGTTACAGTCGACCCGACCCGGACCCCATTCAAAATAAAACCCTTCATGTTAACTTAATCCCCCATTTCCGTGTTTCCCCCCAACCATTTCAAACTGTTAAAATTCCCAAATTTCATCCATTAATCCCCCAATAAATCCCATATATCCTCCTCTTCCATTTCTATTTCCCCATTCTCTCCCAAATCTACCCAAAGTCCATCTTCTCTTCAAATTCCCCCCATTTCTACCACGAAACCAAGGTTCGGGTTCGGTGTCAAGTTTGATCGAGTCGTAAGGAGAAATCACTATTTTACACACTCACCAACTTTGTTTACTTGTAAGGTAATCGATTTCACCAAAACTTTGAGTTTTTCATTGTTTAAATTTGAAGTCACAAAGTTAAACTTGACCTTGGGTAGTTAATTTCTTGTAAAATGGTTGAACTTTAGTTTAGACACTAACCTTGAAATGATGGTGTGTGAGTGTGTTGTTAATGTCAATTGAATATGTGGGTTTGATATGTCTAGTTGGAAGTTTTGACTTAGGGTTTCGTTTTCTCTGTCTTGGAAGTTGAATTTTGCATAATCGAAACCCTAAGGATGATAAACTACCACGTAATATGTTGAAATACATGTTTGGACTTAAAGTAGTTGTTGATTGTTGTGTTGAATGTGTTGAAAGAAAAGTGAAATCACAAGTCTGACACATCATTGGTCGATGGCCTCCACCCACGAGCCGTAGGTCGTGGTCTATCGATTGAATGCACATAAAAAAATCAATTAACTCGGTCCGTTGTTCAATCAACGGACAATTGTGCACGTCTGTGGTTCCAACTTCAGCACTTAAAATTGGGGCTTCTGACCTACGGAGGGGACCCACGGCTCGCCACTCAATCAACGGTCCGGAGGTACCCACCGTAGGTCACAAAAACAGCTACTGCCTTGATTTTTTAAAATTTTTGGCTGAGATCGATTCTTGCTCTATATTTTTTTCCTGGGAATTTTTGTGTTCTTTGGATACTAACTAGTCTTCCACAGGTACCATGGCACCGAAACAAGCTCCCGTTTTCTAAAGGAAGGGAAAGTCTAAGTCTGTCGCCCCATCCCGCCGCATGATCAATGAATACAGTGAGGACGAGTATGTCCTGGAGACCAACAGAGGCTCACACACTACCCCTCATGACTACGAGGTCGAGGTTATTGCCCACCAGTCTGAAGAGGGGGGCCTACAGACAAGAGAGTCGCAGTCCGGCTCTAGCTCTAGAAGTACTTCCGCTTCTTCCTCTGATGCCACTAGCACGGGAAATGCTCAAAACCCCTCCCCACCAGTGTCAAATTTAAGCCACTACACATCGCCACAGAGCCGAATAGGTGGTGCGTCGAGGGCAATATAAAATATATGATAACGGGAAGGTGTTAAATTAACACCAAAAGGCAGCCTGGACCACTACTGAGCCAGGTACTGACAGGGAGCCTTCATACTTTTCCCACCATTGAGGAGTTGTTCAAAAGGCATAAGTGTGATTGGATGGCACGGAGCCTGGGAAATTTTAGCAAGGAGATGACTCGTGAGTTCTACGTCTTGTACGCCGCCACCGTCCATAATATTATGCCATAACGGGCTAAGCCTATAGCTTAGCCTCCACTAAAGGCTACATTGGTGCGGAATTTGTTCGTCCACATCTCTGAGACTACTATTTGTCATTTTATTTACGACCCAACCCACAATCTACAAATTAATATAGCGGAGTATGACTATAAGATGGGGGTGGTTCAGAGTTGGGCATTTCAGAGGGATGCCGAGCAGTGAGAGGCCTTACTGAGATGGATGGCTTGTCATATGACTGAGGATGAAGAAAGCATCGAGTGGGTGCATAATACTACACTGCCTATTAGAAAGGCAACCTTGAGCTTCACCACGAAGTTCTTTTGGTCCATTGTTCGTACCATATTGTCCCCTACACAGGTGGACAACGTCGTTACTTGGGATAGGGTTGTGATGTTGGTAGCAATGATGGTGGGGTTGGAGCGTTATTTCTCTCGTATCTTGATTGCCGAGATTCACTAGAGGGAGTTCAAAACTACTACTACTCTGCCCTTCTATTGTCATATTTTCCATCTGTGTAGGGAGGCTTTAGTGCCTATTTTGCATTGTGACAGGTTGACCGAGGTGACAAAGACTATGGACGTCGGCCTTATTAAAGATAATGCTAATCCCGCAGCCCCACGGAAGGGACCACATGTTGACCTACCACTTCTTGGTGCTGATCAGGTCATTGATGTTGAGCAGATTTCGGTGGCACAGGCTGATGACACTTCTATACCAGCAACTACAGTCGATGCACAGGCTCCCATTCTACTGCCATTAATCGGGCTGTGAGCTCGTCACGAGCCTCTCCTTCTTCGGGGACCACTATAGTTCCCCTAGCCCGAGTTCAGAAGTTAGAGACACAGATGGCCACCTTGTTGCAGCACATGATGTCGTGGATGCTGAGATCCATTGTGGAGTCCGAGGAACGTATAGAGCAGATGATGGATGCTAAGATTCAGGCTCTATACAAACGGTTAGATGCATTCAAGCATTGAGTACTGGAGAGGTTGGGACCCACTATTAATGTTACCACTTTCCAGATGGAGTTATCTAGGCGTCGGTCATATGTTGATGCCCTCATTGCTCCTGTTGAGGCTGTCCCTAAGCCTACTCCTGAGGTGGAGGACGATGAGGTGGTGATGTCTTCACTATTTGGCAATTATATGCCACCACCCAATCCTTCCCGTGCGGCTGGGAAGTGCACCCTTCCTCTAACCAGACTTCTGATAATGATTAGGCTTGAAGCGCAACAAATAGAGAGCGGCAGGAGTTGGCGGCGGCCCAGAGACAGTCTATTATTGATGAGGATTTATGGTCGTAGAGGACCGATGAGATAGATGTTGGTCCATCCATATCGAGGGGAACTACTGAATTATGCTCCCAATGTTGATAAGGGCATCACTATTGTGGATCCAGCGGGTTCCGGGAAACTGGACCCATATGCTTCTTGATGGGTCTACGGCTATTACGCGCCACAGTTTTGCTTCATGATTTGTTTTAATTTTTTTATGCATTGAGGGAAATTGCCCCATTTTTTCATTGGAGTGGGGTAAATGGGTTGTGAGTGATAAGGTGAAGTCTAAGTAACCCAACTCATAATCCTCCCTTGGGTTTTTCTTACTTGTGTTCTTTTTTCCCAAGGGACTATTTTACTTTTCTGTTGAACCGGCATGTGTAGGATTGTATGTGTGTAGAAGTAAATAGAAAGAATAAAAGCATGAAAGCATAGAAGCATGAAATTGATACCTGTCCAAAAAATTTGAAATGTGCTAGATCTATAGGCTTAATGAGTTGAATGTGTTGGATCTACATGTGACATGATAGGAACCAGTATGATAGCATGGCTTAAGCTAAAACTTGCACAAGGTGCTTCAATAATATGAGAATGAAACAATGTGTCAAGTATATATGAGGTGATTTTGTATTTTCATGTAGTACGTGCCAATCTAGAACTTGTCTCGTTGGTCCTGTTAAGATAATCTGGGCTGGAAATTAGGAAATGATCATAGGCCCTTGTTCAAAGAAGTCCATTTAAACCTAAAAAGAATCCACCGAAACGAAATAAATTCTCCATTTAATCCAAATGTTTGACCCTAATGAATATAATTTCTTTCAATACACCTAACTCACCTTCCCTAAAAGATTGTTTTGTCCCTGGTCCCTCCTTGGACATGTGTACCTTAACTTAGGCCAAAAGCCTAAGATGAGGGTGGCTAATTCAGAAGTTGCCTTAATATCGGCGTTGGTCCTATCTAGGACATTGTGCACCTCAACTTATACAAAATACATAAGTTGAGGGTGGCTATGAAAAAGGAAACTGACAGAAAAGGGAATGAAAAGAGTTTTGTATAGAGAAGAAAAAAGATAGAAAAAGGTGTGACTAAATTCAAAAGAAACAAAAAGAGTGATAATGATGTTGAATAAAAAAGAAAGATGTAGTAAAAGAAAAAGAAAAGTGAGAAAGAAGTATGAAAAAGTCAAAGTCATAAATGTGCTGAAATAAGTCAAGTAAAAGAGAACAAAACAAAAAGATGTCAAAATTGGTTGAGAAAATAGGTAAATAGCCAATGTAATGTCAAGGAGGGCAGAAAAGTCACTAAAAAGACCTAATTGTATCCAACCTGACCTTGAGCCTACGTTACAAGCTAATAAAGTCCTATAGTGATCCTAGTGGCTTGTCTAGAGAGTCTATGCAGTGAAAATAAGGGCAAGCCTATTGTATTGAGCACTAATTGTATTTGAATTTACTTCTGAGTGTGAGTGTTTACCAAATCCTTCAGCATAAATATCAGATTTTTGTGTGAAAAAGGATTTCATTGTGGTAAAGGCACTAGTTGCATTGTTGGAGAGTTGGTACCTTAGTGACTCTTAAAAGTGTATGTGGTGAAATCTATTGGTTTGTGTATGCCATTTTTTATCCGCGTAAGTTAGCTTTTTGAGTCTGAAAGAAAAGATTTGCACTAAGTGAAAGAATTGATTGAGAGAGCCATGTGATTGCTTGAGTTTGTAAGTTTGCTTCTACATAAGTGTCGTTTAGAGTTTTAGTGTGTCGTTTGAGGGCAAACAACAATTTTAAGTTGAGGGTGTTGATATACCGTGAGTTTATGATTTTTTTATGCATTTCACTTGCAATTTTGTGTGAGTCTTGAATATTTTGTTATTAGATATGATGGCTTCTGTGTAATTTTTGCAGGAAATAGTTTCGGATGTGGTTGATTTAGAAAGAGATGAAAATTGCAGAAGTGGCAGTTGACGGAGCCAACCACGGACCGTCGTTCTAGTAACAGGACGTAGGCAAAGAGGCGTAGATGTGAGTTCAAGGAAGGCTAACCAAGTGTGGAATCACGGAGGCAATGACAGACTGTAAGTTGATCTATGGACCATAGATCGATGGCCGTCGTTTGATTCGAAAAAACTGAAGTTCCAGTACTTGAACCACGAAAGAAAATGACAGACCGTTGTCCAATCCACGGACCGTAGCTGGAAATCATCGTTTGAAGTGTATGATATTATTACCAAGTGCTGACCCACGAAGGTGACCTACAGACCGTAGGTTGATCCACGGTCCGTAGGTCGTGTCGTCGATCGAAACCGCGTCTGAACCAAATTTTCCTTATTTCTCTTCATATTTTGTTTAGGACTTCTACTACTATAAATATGGGATCTAATTTCCATTTTTGGGCGTTAGACAATATTGGGAACCTTTGTTCTGGCTTTGAGATTTCTTTGCAAACACATTGACAATTTAAATCTTAAAGTTTAATTTTATTAAATTTCGCGTTTGATTTCCGATTGAAGATTCTGGTATTCATCTACTTTGATTGTAAGTTCATGATTCTTTTAAAAATAATATGAAATGTGAATTCTGAAGCATGAGTAGCTAAATCCACAACTTGGGTTGTGGGAACCATGATCAATTAACAAAGTATGACTAATAAATAAGTAATTCTTGAATAGTGTTTATGCATGTACTGTTAGTCCTTTCGTTTTGAATGCTTTTTAACAGTATACAATGTTAGAACTCGCCTCGTTCCTACTTGCCTTACAAAAGGGGTAATGAATGAGAAAATGATTAAACAGCAGACACTACAAGAAAAAGCTTTATTTAAGACCAATATTTAGGGACGAGTTAATAATCTCGTCTTTAAAAGTGTATGTATTGGGATGAGATTTTAATCCGGTCTTTAATTTCTTGTATTATTGTAAAGGTACTAAATGTGGTCTCTAGAGAGAGTATAAACTGGTCCAAATATAAAATTTAGTGGGCTTGAGAAATTTATTAAGGCGGGAAATTACTGAAATGTTAAGGAAACTAGGCGCCAAAATGTCCATTACTTATTAAAATTGTAAAAGGAAATAGAAAAAAACACCTCTGTTTCTCAAAATTTAACGTGAAATAGAACAACCCTAGCAACGATTTTTCCTAAGAACGATCTTCACAATACAGCAATCTAAGAGCAGCTCTCTACTGAAAATCTTTGTATTCTCAAAAAAGAGAAAGCATTGGTCTGCCTAGAAGCAGACGCAGCAGCTTGTTTCAGTCATTCATCTGTATTTTTCAGAACAAAGAAGGTACAGGTCTGTCTACCACCGATCCTAATCTGTATCTTCTATTCACTCGAATCTGAGGTATTACTCCACTTCTTTCTGTTTATTTGTTTCCTTCTATTAAGCTGATTTGTTGTTTGTTTTGTTCAAGTTATAACTCTTCTTGTTTAAGTTAGTTTTGTTCGCTGATCACGCTAACTGCTGATCATTATTTGTAAAAAAAGTTTCAGTTTTATAGTGCTTTATGATCCCAAAAATGAAGGAGATCTACCCTTAAAGAACTAAGTGTTCCTAAAGGTTAAGAACAAAAAACTAAACTTGAAAAGGGGAACTAACAAGTAGACGAGCTAAAACAATATGATCAATATCGAGAGAGTTGTGTTCAAGTTGAGAAATCCATTATGAATTACTAGTGAATCATTTTTAAGCTTTGAAGCCTAACAGAGCAAGTGAGAAAACTGATTGTTGTATGTTACTATTGGAAAAGTGAAAAATTGATAGTTTTGTTTGGTTCAAAAAACTAATAAAAGATGTAAAACGAAATAGAACTGATGCAAATGCCTCATGTGGTGATGCACATAGAAGGTTTTAAAAGTGATAGTTTTGTTTGGGTCTGAAACTTGGAAAACTTGATATCTTTCAAGAAGATACATTCTAACAATTTGTTAAAACATTATTAATCCATTTTTTCTAACATGGTTTTTTATTTCTTTCTAGTTGTATCTCAATTATTTCTCCTCTTTGCAAGTTGTTTTCTTCTTCTCTAAATCTAAGAGTAGCTCTCAACTGAAAATCTTTGATTTCTCAAAATAGAGAAAGCACGAGTCGGCCTAGAAACAGTCGCAACAGCTTGGTTTCAGTGTGTCATCTGTGTTTTTTAAGGACAAAGAAAGTACAGGTCTGTCTAGCACCGATCTAAACTCAATCTCTATCTTCTATTCACTGGAATCTGAGGTATTACTCCACTTCTTCCGGTTTATTTGTTTCCTTCTATTAAGTTGATTTGTTGTTTGTTTTGTTCAAGTTATAACTCTTCTTGTTTAAGTTACTTTTGTTCGCTGATCACACTAGCTGCTGATCATTATTTGTAAAAAAAGTTTCAGTTTTATAGTGCATGTTTTATGATCCCAAAAATGAAGGGGATCTATCCTTAAAGAACTAAGTGTTCCTAAAGGTTAAGAACAAAAAACTAAGCTTGAAAAGGGGAACTAACAAGTAAACGAGCTAAAACAATATGATCAATATCGAGAGAGTTCTGTTCAAGTTGAGAAATCCATTATGAATTACAAGTGAATCGTTTTTAAGCTTTCAAACCTAACAGAGCAAGTGAGAAAATTGATTGTTGTATGTTGCTATTGGAAAAGTGAAAAATTGATAGTTTTGTTTGGTTCTAAAAACTAATAAAAGATGTAAAACGAAATAGAACTGATGC
>JAJOOI010022406.1:0-23849 GCA_029582585.1 Solanum bukasovii
TGGAAAATGTTCTCCTCTGTACCAAACACTCTTTGTTTTAGTTTTTGTTACTTTATCCCCTCCCCCCCCCCCCCCCTGTTTAAGGTGTGTCCTGCACAAGTACTAACTGCTGAAGGGTTCTCTTTTTTTTTCTAGGTCTGAGCATTCAAGTTTGAAGAACTGTGTGTGCTCGTATTACCCTTTCGTTTCAGCCAAGTTTCATGTCTGATCTTGATCTCCAAGTTCCTAATGCTTTTGGTATGCAACTCCATCAATTTACATTCCTCGTTGGTTGAATTTGGTTTATTTCACTATATCTTGTCATCTTTTTAATTCGACAACTTGAAAATTTTAATCTTGCAAGTAAGCACATAAGAGGTTATATCTTTATTGTGTTATGTGCAAATGAAAACGAAAAGGATGAAAATGATGAGCTTTCTAGTTAAGAGGAGTTGTATTGTTCAAGTTATGCTTTATTGTAAATAGTGGTCAATGATATAGATTGAGAACCATGAGGTCGAGGTCTCAGATTCAAATCCTATCCTAGCTGAGACAAAACACTAGGTGATTGTTTTCCTATATGTCCTAGCGTTGCTGGATAGAGTTACATGTCTGGTACCTGTTGTTGGTGGAAGGTGAATGGTATCCCGTAGAATTAGTCAAGGTGTAACTATTGTGGTGCTTTGGTGTCCTCAGATCCCTTTGCTGAGGCAAATGCTGAGAACTCTGGTGCGGGGACAAAAGATTATGTACACATCCGTATACAGCAAAGGAATGGTAGGAAAAGCTTGACAACTGTGCAAGGTTTGAAGAAAGAATTCAGCTATAATAAAATTCTTAAGGATCTCAAAAAAGAGTTTTGCTGCAACGGTACTGTTGTTCAGGATTCAGAATTGGGACAGGTTTGCCTTGAAATATCGATCTCTATATTGTCTCAGAGAGAAATGTTGTGAGCAATATGACTAATGTTAGGGTGATTTTTCTCTTTGAAGGTTATTCAACTTCAGGGTGATCAGCGGAAGAATGTTTCTACATTTCTTGTCCAGGTAATTGTTCTTCATTTCAATCTGCAGCACCTTGTATGATGTTGTTGTTGTTGCGATAAGAGGGTAACATAGAAGAAAGCATGTCATACATGTGCCTCGGTTAGTACATCACGAGTTTGGTCCTTGCCACAGACAAAAGCCTGGTATTTAAGTGGGGAAGTAAAGAGTGGGCTCATTGTCCACCAATTTAGAATATTGCACCAGCTGGCCCTAGGGAACTTTTCGGTTATCAACATATATATATTCCTATATAATAAGCACCGATCCCCTCTTCTTGATCTCATGATACGAGGGTCTCTGGGATGTTCTCTAGCTTGATCGAAT
This sequence comes from Solanum bukasovii, assembly GCA_029582585.1. Lineage (NCBI taxonomy): Eukaryota > Viridiplantae > Streptophyta > Magnoliopsida > Solanales > Solanaceae > Solanum > Solanum bukasovii. The sequence goes on from JAJOOI010022406.1 coordinate 1,350, forward strand.
TTACAGGTTGTTGGTAGTGTTTAAATGTATTTTATATTTAAGCTGATGTCTGAATCATTTATTTCTTTGAAACAGGCTGGGGTTGTGAAGAAAGAACACATCAAAATTCATGGTTTCTGATTGCCATCAGCCATCAATCATTGTGCAGTTACACTATTTGTTTCTGTCCCAAATAATGCTCTGCTATGAACTTTGACAGTTGTTGTAAACTATAAACTTGTTAATGTTGTTCTTCTGCTTGTTTGATAGAAGTAATGCATTTGTTCTTGCGAAATGGTTCTGGCTTGTTTATACAATGGTATCTCAATTATAGCCCTTTAGGACGTAGAGTATATCTTGTTTATACAATGGTATCTCAATTATAGCCCTTTAGGGCGTAAAATATATCTCTTCTCATCATTCCTTTAGTGTTATGAGACAAATTCTATCATGTCTTTTTCATTCAGTCGAAAATTGATTTTATGATATAGATGCATGTGATCTTCTCCTCTATCCCTTGCAATTACAAACCTGAACCTTTACCACAATGACTCTACCCATACGTTTTGATAAATTCTACATATTTTTCATGTAAGACTACACTTTCTTAAACTATGTGCCAAATTAAAACGAGACAAACCAATTGAAACAAAGGAACTATGATAGTCAACACACCTCATCTTCACACCATCCCCACCACCCCACACCCCCTACCCTCTACTTTCACCTCCCATGGCATTTGCCTAGATTATATACAAGTATTTTTAGGATGATAGTTTTTGCTTGCTTACCGAACACAAGAAAATAAGTAAGTAACCAACTCATACTCCGTTACTTAGAAAATATTTTCTATGGAACATCATTTCTGTTTATCTGCCTCTGTTGATTTTTGTCTTGACCATTCTGTCTATATATCTTGGTAGCCAATATCAAAGAACATCAAAAGTCACAACAAAGATGAAACATTGTTTTGTTGCTGAAACATGAATGAGATTATAGTACAACCTTTGGAAGAGTGTTCTTGTATACATAGTACATTACATTTCGATTGAATACACACGTATAGAATACGACAATCCTAAGATATTACGTCTTAGCACATCATAACTACAGTAGCAAAAACAGCTAATGTTCATCGACAAGCCCAAAATATATGAATATAGATTCTTGTCATACCTTCTTGGCCAGCAATGAGATGATGTTGTCGCCTCTGCTCGACTACCTATTAGTGTTGGCTGCCTGTTTTAACCAGTAGATGTATTTATAAATGAAATCCATCTTTTGAAAAATAATCTTGCAAATATTGCTACCTTTTTTCAGTAAGATATCAGTACTTCAAGAATGACTGTTTTTCATGTACAATATCCTGTTTTTTCTTTCAAACTACTTGTAATGTTACGATAAAGTTGGACACACGTTTTCATTTATCCGTCAATAGGAAAGGTTACCTTCTTAAGATACTTCTTATGAAGTTTCATAGCGCTACTGCAAGCCTTTCTGGCATCCAAATTTCCAGTAATATTATTCAGGATCTGAAAATAATAAGCAAACGATTAGAGTATGAATACATACTCTATATGTGAGGTCTGGAGAAGGTAGAGTGTACACAGACGTTACCCCTACCTTGTGGAGGTAGAGAGGTTGTTTCCAAAAGACCCTCAACTCAAGTAAAACATGTCAAAGCAGATTTAAAAGGAGAAAACAGAAGTAATGAAGACATAGCACCTAATTATGTATTTGTCAAACCAACCTTAACAACCTCGTCCAGTCCTCTAGCTTCTGTTAACTTCGCACTCTTGTCCTTCAGGACGCTGGCAACTAGGAAAACAGAAATTGGGAGGGGAGCTTCTGCATCCTTACCTCCACTTCTCATGTTCTCTCTCTCATATTTCCCATACTGGCGTATCGACTTAACTTTTGCTCGTCCATATTTTTCAGCAGTCAAGTCTGGGTCTTCTTCATACAGAAAAAACAACTCTGGATCATATTCCAGAGACCACATCATCTGTTGGCAAATGGGGATAAACCAGGCAAAGAGAAGATTTAGAGAATACAAACATCATGGTGAAATCACAAACTTTGAGAGAAGGGAAATTTGCTAGTGGCTTTGCAACTTCAGATCAGGAAAACATTATTAGGAGGCAAATCTTACCTCCCAAAGATATAATGAATCAGCGAAAGAAAATTCTCGACGGAACATAACCATGAGCATCCGAAAAGCAAACACGTAATTTCCTCCACCTAATGTCTCTGTGTGCCAAGATCATAAGGAAATTCAATGATATTTTTCACAAGATGAAGCATAAAAAGAGAGAATCACTGACTACTTTTGATGGTTAAAAAATTGTACCAGAAGATTAATTCTCAAGCAATTAATATATATAAAAGAATATCACTGAGAGACTCAGTTCACAAAAGGACCTCAAAGTGGCTGCAAAGCTTGTTCCTTTATCAAAGACTGAATGCAGATACGAGACAATTACTGACATGGGGTTTACTGTAAAGCATTGTGAAGATAAATTGCACAGTGATGAATTGAGTTACTTTAGGCATGGCGTAGAAGATTCGGAGAAACATTCACAGACTCTCGGTGACTGAAGCAATGCAAAAGTTACAGAGCTGTATATAAACCAGAACATCCTAACATAATAGGTTAACAACGTAAGTGAAGGACTCTTTAACATGCAATGTTCTTCTCGTTTGAGACTTCCGACAGTTCAACTTCACACAAACAAGAAAATGTGTTATGTATTGGTTGTGAAAGAATTACTAGGATATATGGTATGGTGCATCATTAACTCCCTTGACTTATTTGTAACTCCATCAGTATGACAAAAGTTTGCATCAATATAAAGAGTTGTAGATGAAAATAGAAGTAAAATTGGATAGTGGACTCGGTCTTAGAGGATAAAGTAGAGAGGTGGTACCTAAATGCTGGTGAAGTTTGGGATCGATAACTTGAGTTATTGATGCTAGATTACTTAGCTGCGCCTCCACTCCAACAGAATTCCCAGTAGCTCTGAAATTTTTTCTCTTTAAAAATGCACAGAACACTTGGTATTAACCACAGTAATTACAAAAATCTAAGGAATTGCAAGGCTAGATATCAAAAGGATCGATGACCACAAATTAGTGTTACTGGAATTCAACTTGAGGTAACCAAACAAGTTCTGTTATGAAATGATGCGGGTATTCATGAAAATTCAGAAAATTACAATTTACACAACTATACACAGGCAGTCCGAGTAAAGTTATGTACCAGTCTCTTCATCATACGTTCAAAGCACCAAAATGCATCTGCTTCATCATCAAGTAGAATAATCATGGGAGAACAAAGATCACTCATTCCTGTTCGTATTGTCAAATGTTAAAATAGTTTCAGCACAAGCTACTTGGACTGGAAGGGAAACAAAAAGGATTATTCCCCCCCTGGAAATAAAGTTAATGCTAACAATGACAAAAATATTAACGTTGGTGAGATTTGAGAAAAGACACAAAAGGACCATTTGTAATATATGGACATCTTCCCTTACAAGAATAATTTATGAATGGAACATTTAGCTTTATAGTAATTTTGAGAGTGTACACAGATTTGAGCAATTAGAACTGATCGTCAACTTTAGCATAGTGCATGGTAGTAAGTCAAAGATGAGATATAAGTAGAAACTACAACATTCAAACTAGTATCACAAACACGAGATCTTAGTCTACTTCAGACCATAACTCACTGTGGTAAAGCAATCACGGGATCACAAAGAAGCCAAAATACTGGAAGAATTATCTTAACAGGATACTATAATAACTCACCTTGACAATAACTAACTTCTTTGTCGAACCAAGCATAAACAGCCAAAATATCCCAAAGCTTTGATAGATTCTCTTGTTTCTCATAAAAGACAAGTGTCCGGTCAGTACGAATCACATCCAATCCTAGCATAAATATGAACAAGGATTGAAAGATGTAACATACAAATAAAGAAATTAAATTTGATAATAACGAAGAAGGAAGTGGTTGCCAAATTAATAAGAAAAATCCATAGTACATCCAAAGCCAATACTCGACTTGCCAAAACCGAAAAATAGATGACTGAATTACATAGATTGGCATGATAAGAAACAAGTGCATGCAAACCTATCTGGTGTAATGAGAGTTTCCACTGGATTACTTTTTTGTCATGCTCCTTCACAAATTCAAAACCATCAGACGGACCTGTAATTGCACGATGTCCAAAAAACAATCATCACTGTATACAGCATCCAAGAGCCCTTCCACCAGAAAGGAAGAGAAAGAGAAATCACACTACTTGGGGACTGAACATATTAAGTATTACCAACTTGACCAACTGAAGTTGGTTCTTTTGCCGCATTCAACTCTTGAAGAACTATAGGATCTAGAATAGGGTCACCATCTTCAGTGATTACAGGTGCAGAAATAAACCGACCACTTCCAATTAAGGGAAACATCACACGACATTCTTCTTTCAACGCAGCATAATGTACCCTGAATGCGTACAAGAAATGTGTGTTGAGAATGTGATTTTGACATGGATTAGGTATTGATATACACTGTTGAATGGCAAAGTACGATGAAATTCACATGAGATGATAATTTGTCTATTGCCGAATCACAGATACAGAATTCGCAAAAGGTAAATCTTCAGATATGAAACTTTGGAAACCATTGAGCTTTAAAATCTCATGCAAGCAGCTGAAAACAAACATGTTTGAGTCACCTCCAACAACAACTTCTATTGTAATTCTACTCGAGTAACTAACTTAGGAAGATGAAGCATACAGTTTGAAAAAAAAAAAATTGTTGCCTGGATATATTTATACTTGCTTAGTAAGGAAAGTAAAATACCTCCGACGTTGTCGTAATTGCTCTCGTTCCTCAAATGTGCTCTTTGAATCATAACAACCCAGTAAGAACTCCCAAACTTCACCTCTAATTGATGGATGGATTCCCTAAAAGCCACAAATACTCAATACTAAATATTCTGTTACGCTGATGAATGAACTTACCAGAAATAGTTATAAAAGACTAGGATTTTGTCACAAGTTCTTTTAATTAGTCCCACACAAAAAAAGCATCAAACAAACAGTAAAGATGATAAAAATGCAGAATTGCAATATTCCTGAATCATATGGCACATAAACCGAAAGTAACTTGCGAATCATGAAGCTAACCTTACCCCACGACAAACTCGACTAAGTATTTTGCCTATATCAAGATAACCTTCGGGGGTAAATGCAGCATGCCATCTTCTTGAACTTAAGGTTTTCCCAACCTGAATAAGTAGATTATTAGATCATACATATGAGGCAAAACATTAGAAATGAAGGGTGACAAGGATTCAATTCAAGCCATCAATCAATCACACATCAATTCCAAACCAAGTTGAGGTCATTACATGAATCCCCTTCCTTCACAGTCTATTCGAGCTCATTTATTACAGAGTAAATCATGAGTTATCTAAAACTAGAGGAACAAGATTCATTGCAAATGCCGAACCTTATGTAAGTGTAACAACAGCTAAGATGGTTAGATATTTGGGAGTCTTAGTTGTTGTAACAACAACTAAGATCAGTGTCGCACCTATACATCAATACAATTTGAAGTCTATATGGGACATGATCAAACCATCTCAGGTGACCTTTTCTAATTTTGTCCTTTATATTCGCACTATTTGCGACTCTATCTATGATCATTTACAATCTTATCCAATGTTGTATAACAACATATCCAACAATTTATAGTAATAAAATATCAATACAATTTTTAACTAATCTTATAAAATTGATAATGCATCAGACCCTCATTTTATGAATTAATATCAGTTTGTTCTGGTGGTAAACAGAAAAGACAATTTTTTTTCCGACAACTAAAAATGAATCAGGGTTTGGGCATTCAGCCGCGAAATGTCGCTGATGTAAGGATCACTGATGGACACTACAAAATTATGATAAGCAAGAAAAGAGATGGCTTATTTAGCTAGAGCTAGAAGCATTCATTCTAGTCGAAACAATGTTTTGATAATAGCTTAACTGATCACTAGGATAGATTGCCTTTGTACGTAGAGAGGAAAATCAGCAAAAAAAACAGCTCTAATATGAAATTGGATATTAGATAATCTATGTTTGGTGTAACTAGGAGTATTTTAGTTTTCTAGGACATTTAAGAATAATAGTACTTAAAATGGTAACAAATTCTTCTTTTATTCTGTTATTATATTTCTTGTCATCCCCTTCATAATATTTTCGTATCCTCATTATTCCATGTTTACACAGGATTTTGGGAAAGGGGTCAAAGGCTTTATCCTTGCCCCTGATGTTTATACAGTAAAATTTCAGTTCGCCCGAAATGCTCAAGTTTAGACTTATGAGCAATCTTGAACTCAGGGCCTGTTTGGATTGGCTTTTGGCTTATGACTTATAAGCCAAAAGCCATAAGTTAGGATTAACTTATGGCTTTTGGCTTATTTTTGTTATTTTGGCTTTGAAATAAGTGCTTATAAACACTTTTTAACTTTACCCAAACACTTCAAAACTGCTTAAAAACTATTTTGGCTTAAAAGCACCTAAAATAAGTCAATCCAAACGGGCACTCAGTCTACACCATTTAAGTAGAGTGAAAAAAACACCAAGTGTTGTAACGGGAGAAATTCTAGACTAGTTCCCACCACCTGTTTTCAGTATTGTGAGGATTCACCATAGACTAGCTAAGATGAGCTTAAATGGAGCAACATGGACAGTGATGATACATATAGCCGACTCCAACTTGCTTGGGATTGAGTCTTAGACTCGTAATAGTTGTTGTTGTTGTTAGTTCACACCTATATAGTACAACCAAAATAATTGACAAATTGATGATCATTTCTATAGATCATGCCAGCAATTCGTGAAATGTTCCTCACCAGCTCCTAACTATGGAAGCGTTATCCCGATTGCAAATAATCGAGAATAGCCAAATATTCTTTGACAAGATTAAAGGAACCAACAGACAGGAAATTTGACTAGCAGGGAGCAGCTTCTGGAATACAAACATCAAAACTCAACTTCGTACACAACTTCCTTCCATGTAATATTTAGGAATTAACGTTTGGACATGTCGGTGAGTTTATATTATGTCAAACACTTGCTAAGAGTTGGAAAAACTTCCTTCTAGTGTTAGAAAACTTGAATTAAATATTGGAATGGAGCAAAAAATGGATATAGGATTCATATAGCCCCGAAATTAGCTGTAATTGAGGCTTTGATGTTGTTGTATATTTGACACAAATGGACAGTGAGGATTCATAAAGACGAATTCATTTATACCTCAAAAAGCAAATGATTCGATCAAATCTTTCTATCTCCAAACATGAGATAATCAAAAGCCTAAAAATGCAACTCCAAAGTCAAATTACAGTTAGCTTTGCAATCAAAATCATTGTTCCAAACATTTGCATCTCTAATAATCTCAAAATCATAAATAAAATTCAAGCCTTCACCATAACAGACCAAAACAACATACAACATCAACTTAAATACAAAAATCTACTAAAATTACAACAAATATACAATTAGTTGAACCCATCTAACTCATAATATGTATCTAGAAAAATACCAATTACCTTGATTCTAAACTTGGTTTCAGGAACATCATCAGCACATTCAGGACGGACCTATCAATAAATATACCACAAATTACAGTTGAAAATAAAATAAAACAAATAAATTTTCAGGCTGAAACACGGATATCCCGCTCTGCTAACACAATATAATACCTGATAGAATGAATCAGCAGAAGCTCCATAGTTCCTCCACATGCTTCAAATGTCTTAAAAAAATTTGGTACTTTGGAAACTCCTCAAAAAATAAAAAAATTCAATACCAACAACTTTGATCAAGTATTTCAACAACAAGAACACAACAGGGGACCCACCTACATCATACCTTTTTATGCTTAGCTGGTTGGTGTTTTAATAAAGAGATTAAAGAAAAAAGGGTAGAAAAAAGGTTTTTTTTATAGAAAAATAAATAAATAAATTGGTTTTTGTTATTTTGATGTTTCAAAGTAGGAGGGGTGGGGGAGATGGGGAGGTGGGGAGGGCGAGGGGGAGGGTGGATTGGTACTGAGAAATGTGGTGAGAGGGGAGGGGGAAAGTGGTACAGGGTCATTTGGAAATGGTCCACTTGTATTTGGTCTGAAATCAAACGTGGGTTTTGGGTCAACACAAAAGGGGATAACTTTTTTTGGAAAAATTATGGAACAAAGCAAAAATGTCAATATATTTAGGGAAAAGAGCTATAATTTAAAAAATTATAAAAAAAAAATATTACTCCTTCTGTTTCAATTTATGCGACTTACTTTCATTGTTATTCAGTCACAAAAAGGAATGACACATTTCTATATTATGTAATAATTTAACTATAAAATGTTTATTTTACCCTTAATGAAATTTCTATCATTCATTTTGGACCACAAGTTTTAAAGTCTCATTTTCTTTCTTAAACTTTGTATCGAGTCAAACTATCTCACATAAAATAAGACGGATGGAGTATATTTTATTTTTATAGCAAACTCTCTCCCTTTCTCACTTGCCTTTCTCTCTCCCTCCATTCAGATTTATTATTTATCAATTGTATTCAATCAAATATAGGTGAGAATTATTTATTTTATATTAATTGTATTCGAAAAATTATATTTGTATATTTGTATCAGTTGTATTTGTATTCATATGAATACAATATGCATGCATCCTCTCTATCAAATGTATTGTGTATCAAATTGTATCCAATCAAAGAGAGAATGAATACAATTGTGTTCGTTGTATTTCGAATACAATTGATATTGAATACAAAACAATTATATATTAAATAAATACAAAATACCATGTAAAATAAATACAAAATACAATCTTCTCTCTTTCCTCTCTCGATCTTGTTCGCCCCTCTCCTCCTAATATGTAGTTTTGATACAAATCAATCTGTATTTGTATTTTTTTCTCCAAAATCCGTGAAAAAATACAAATGCGTAGCAAATCAAAGTATATTTGTGAATTGTAATTAGTCAAATTGTAGCTATGAAGTCCTATTTAAGGTCTATTGTTTTCCATTTTTAAAGTTTCCCTAATTTTTTTCTTTGATTTTTCAACAAATTTCACTAGGTTGTCTTTGTTTAATTTTTTATCCTACTTTAAAAAAGAAAAGAGTTATTTTCTCTATTCAATTTGTTTTGACATAATTTTATTTGACATGAAATTTTAAAAGATTATTTTTTTGAATTTTGTCATCTTAAAACTAAAGATATATCAAATGTACTAAAATACCCTTTAATCATGGTCTTAAATATGTTAGGTGTAAAGTTGAAATTAAAAAGTTACAAAATAGGAAAAGAGTCATTCTTTTTTATATAGACTAAAGAGAAAAGTATGTCAAAAAAAATTAAGGGAAAGGGGTCTTATAAACCCCTCAACTTTGTCATTTGGAGCTGATATGCCCCTTGTTATGAAAGTGGCTCATATATACCCTTACAGTTATACAAACAGCTCACATATACCCCTACCGTTATAAAATGAGCTTACATATACCCTTCATTTAACGGAAGTGAAAAAATTAGTTTTAAATTTATATTTTTGACTTTTGATTTTAAAAAAAAATTATTTAGGGGTATATATGATTTTTCTAACAAATTTCAAGGTATATTTTTTTTTTCGGACATAAATTATTTTTTGACTTCTTGATTATCATTATTTGAGTTTATTATTCTTATTTTATTTTTTCTTTCATTTCTTAGTGTAAAGAAAAAAAAATTAAAACAATTTTTTTTGGATATATTGTAATTTAGTTTTTGTATTTGAAGAAAAAAATTGGGTCATCTATAATAAATTTTACAAGAATATTAGCAAAACTTAAATAAATTTGACCATCAAAATAATAAATCTAAATTAGTCATTGAAACAAAAAAAAAGTTAAAAAAAAATAATAAATGTTTGAGGAGGATTAAATATACCCATATGGGATTATATTTTTTTTAAAAAAATAATAAAAATAAAACTAAAATTAATTTTTTCACTTCCGTTAGAGGAAAATGGTATATGTGAGCCATTTGTATAACAATAGGGGTATATATGAACCACTTTTATAACGAGGAATATATCAGTTCTAAATGACAAAGTTAAAAAGTATATCAGACCATTTTCCCTAAAATTAAAATAGAGGAAGTAGTAAATATACATATTCACAAAAATTTATGTTCCTCTTGCTTCTTCTTTCATCGATTGAAAATAGTTATTGGGTTGGGTCTATCAATAAAGAGTGTTAATTGGCTTATTTATCTATTGCATTGTCCTCTTTCTAAATTTTACCTCTTTTAGAGGTTGTTTGTGTTGGTATCCTCTGTTCAAAGAAGAAAATCAGAAATGTAGAAGAAGTAAAAAAATTATTTCGAGCTCAAAAGTTATTTACGTATCCTTAAGAAATTATAGTTCTCTCACTGTTGCCAAGATTTTACTTCCTCCTAAGATAGAACGAAAAGAACGTTTACGTAATAGTGACAATGCAAATTACTGAACTCAACAAACGGAGTAGATTAAACAATACTTACTTTATTTTTAAAAACAAATGTAGAAATGAGGGGGAAAATGCGTAGTGGTCTCTGAAAAGAACCAACTCATGGATGATTATGCTTCTTTGAGAATGTATTGTCAAAAAACTGAGGACAGAAATAACCTTCTTGAGAAAACTTGTAAAAATCTTGAAGAACATAACAAAAAACTTAACAGTGAAGAGTGAAATCATCACTTTTCAAATATCCATAGAAAATGATTTTGAGAATTTGACAACGAAACTTCGAACAACTATCGAAAGAAATAAAGTTTTACAAGAAAACATTTAATAGGCCAGACTTGATTTGGAAAGACATGTTAAGAAACCTGATTCATCCTTCTTTCACGAAACGGACCCAAGTGTATTTGAGTGCCCAAATCTAACCTTTGACTGGTTTTTCAGGTTAAGGTAAGGAGAGGAGACAAGCCATGGTATCTGGACAGTGCATGCTCCAGACACGTGACAAGAACTTGTCAAAATTTTCCTCACTCACGGACTTCTAAGGTGGAAGTGTAGCATTTAGAGATGGAAAGACTGGTGAAATAGTTGGAATCAGAAAAGTTAGAAAATATCATTCTCATGCCATTGAAAATGTATATTATGTCCAAGGAATGAAATACTATATATCTCTTAAGCGTATCTCAGATGTGTGACAAAGGGAACAATGTGTTGTTCAGAACTGATGAATGTCTAGTAACAAACTCAAAATCTGGGAATCAGGTTCTAAGAGGAAAAAGGCATTAAAATGTTTACAAGGTATATATTATGCAAACCTCAAAGATTCAACTTAAATGTCTCAGTGCAATCGCAGGAAAAAAATATCTTATATGGCACAAAAGACTGGGACATTCAATTTCTCACAATTGAATAAACTTTTGAGCAAGGACCTAGTTCTAGGACTGCCCAAAACGTGCTTCAACAGAGCATTGATGTGATTGGAACACCTTGGAAGTGAAAAAGTCAGTTGGAAGTGGAAAAGTTGCAAAAAACTTGTTCGTGTTGTGGTTTACGAGGCCCATGTATGGGTTGTGTAATGATCTACGGCTCATGGATGGCAGTCGTGAATGAGATATAGAATTTAAGAAAAGTTGGTACAGTGTGTACGAAGAGGTTTCACGGTTCGTAGTTTGGAATACGGCTCATGGTTAGTCTCGTAGATGGAGATCCTAAAAAGTTTGAAAATGTAAATCCTCTTACCTCAATGAACGAGCCAACATGACGACTCATGGTTGGGAAAACGGGTCGTGCTTGCTTCTTATAGATGTAGCCTTCAGACTTAGTGATTTCAGTACCTTGGTTCTACAGATGGCATTATACCGCGGGTTGTATAATGGATCACAACTTGTGGAGGGTTGGTCGTGGTTACTCTTCATGGATCCTTAAGATTCAGTGTACAAGACGTTTACACGGATCGTAAATGGAAAGACGGTTCATGGATTTCCATCAGAGACTTGGACTCTCAGTCAAAGAATAACAGACGGACAAACAATACCGTCCGTAGAAGGGAGTACAAGCCGTACATAGATTCGTAGAATTGGTCTAGCAATTATTTTTTAAAGTTATTTGGGTCTTTTTCTACTTCTTTAATTCTATATTGTGTCGTTTTAGGCCTATTTTGGAGAAGTATAACTGATTCTAAGACCCTAACCATTCTCTCAAGTCTTCTTCCCCAAGACAAGGATTCCAAATTTCCAAGGATTAAAGCTTCAAGTCTGCTCTTTCAGATTTCAATCTAGGATTTCACCAAGGTATGTGGGAAATTCATCAATGGATTTCTCTTTACCCATTGAGTCTCAAAGGAACCTCAATTTCTATGCTTATGATTCTTAGTCAATTCTAGGGTTTCATGACTTCCTTATAGGTTCAATTGATTTTAAGTTTAGTCATCATGATTGGTCATTCGTGATTTGATCATAATTCAATGTTTTCAATGATATTTTCATGAACCAATGTTATGCAAGTTTTTTATATGAATCCAAGCTATGATGATATGCATGCATTATGATTTGAAGAGTTTATGAATCAATGATGCTTTCGAATAAAGTATTAACATGTTTTTATGAAATTATGATGCTTTCGATTGAAGTACTTTCATTATGAATAAATATCATGATTCAGATATTTTTGATTAAGCGTCTCTTCTGAGTATGTTATGAAATCATGATTTTAAAGAAGCAATTCATATGACTATGAGATTTTATGAATGATTCAGTATTGATAGATTCTTAATTATGATTATGCATAGATAATTAATATTAACCTTTAATCATTACCTCAAACATACCTGATTAAGAAAATTATTAATACATTGATACAATAAAACCAAATAAGATATTCAATATTTTTTACTTTTATAAAAAATTAGATATCTTTTAGTGAAAAAAATGATAGTAAGTTCACTCTTAATACAACTTAGATATCGTATAAAAAGTTGGTCATTTGCACTCTCCAGCTCAAATTATTGTGAAAATAAGATGATTTTAGGGTGTGTTTGGTATGTAGGAAAATGTTTTCCTGGAAAACAAGTAGATTTTCGACTTATTTTCTCATGTTTGGTTAGTGAGTAGAAAATATTTTTTAGTGTTTAATTTATGAATGAAAAATATTTTTTGAGAAAATATCTTTTATTTTTACTAGAGAGTAGAAAATAATTATTGAAATTGAAAGTATTTTGGTTCAAAAACAACCTTAAACTTTTTTTTGGAGGGGATGGGGGGCTGGTAGGTGATGATGGGGGGGGGGGGTCGCAAGTAGGCGTGATGTGGGGTGAAAAAAATAAAAAATTGAAATTGAAAATATTTTTTCCTTCGTACCAAACACACCCTTAATCTCAAACTTCATTATTAAGTTTTCAGATTTTAACTATCTATGCTAAGAAAGTAGGTACACCTAATTAAGTACCTTAAAGATCAGATTGTGCAAATAGTTTATTCATAAATTTTGTCAAATTATGTGTATTTACTTTTAATTATTTTATCATCTAGTCCTCTCATAGATCTATAAATATAAGTCAAACACTCTTATTCTATATTTATAAAGAGGTATTCACTCATAAATTCTACTCTTTTGCTTCATTTTTTAGTATCCGAATATATATGACTAAAAGGGGGGTTAGGAGCACTAGGAATCTCGATCCGGAAATGAAAAAAAGTCATTTTAGATAAAAGATAAGAAGCACTATTTAAGCAAGAAAATGAATTGTCGATTCGATGTGATATCGAAATTGGTCTAATTGTTTTTGCTCCAGGAGAAAACAATGCGTTTGTTTGGCCATCTCTAGCGCAGGCTAATGATAGAGTAAAGAACTATTTAGCTAGCATCAAGATTGCAAAGCTAAAGAAGTTGTTCACGCACGTCGACGAACTTGAGAAAATAGTGAATGTTAAAAAAAACATGTTTATGAAATAGAGCAAATGGTTGAGTAGAAGGAAATGGAGAAACTCTTCAACGATCTTGTTGAGACAAGAAAAGAAGTCAATGAACTTGACATTACAGAAACTAAAAATTTGTTAAAGCTATTTGCTATGAAGAGGACCAAACTTGATGAAAGAAAAAAATAACTAAGTGAAAATGTTGAAAATGAAATTGATCCTAATGACAACAAAGATGAAGAAGAGAATGCTGGACAATCCTAGGATGTTTATTGAATTTGTAGTACTTTTTTATTTTTCTATTATTTTTTGGTCTTATTTTCTTTTAGTAGCATTTCATGGTTTGAATTTGTTTGTCGTTGTTCATCTATTTATGTTATTGTTGTCATTTTAATGATATATGAAGGATATTTTATTCAAGTCTTGCCAACCTCGATCGTTATATGTATCTTTTTACTTTTTTATAAAAATTATACTTATATGCTATCAATTAAGTGTAAAAGTGAACAGGAGATCTCAGATTCAAGTATTAATAGGGAAAAAAACACTATAATTTCTTCTCGTATGTCCAAACTTTAATAGACAGAGGATACATACTAGTTTAACTTTATGCACTAATAACATGATTATTTTGCATCAAGTTAAAATTACCAATATTCTTTCAAGCAATTAATTCATATCTAATTAATTGGCTCTACATCCGAACAAAAAGGAAATACTTCAATAGGACCATATAACTTGTCTGATTTAACCAAATGCAAACTTGGATTTTGTTGCTTGTAAAACACAAATCCATTAGAACCCTCCATCACAATAACATCATTATTGTAGAAGTCTATTGGACTTGGATAATTCGTCACTCTCTTGATGTTTTCAGTCTCAACTTCTTGTTCCTTCCTCCAAACATGATTTATAGTATTCTCAATGCACCAAAGCTCTAGGATTTCACTTGGAGACAAACAAATAAATCCCAACTTGCCTTCATACGAAATTAGTTTTTTGTTTTTATAATTTTTATTTTGGGACACTTGTTCAGGCAGATAAAATCTTGGATTCGCCTCTTCTCCATCGTAGTTTAGGACTAATACTTGATCATCAGTTGTGAGAAGATAAAGTAAACCACTTGCATTGATAGGTTGATGATGATATTTCAAAGACACATCTTCAGAAAGTGAGATTATATTTGCTTGTCTCCATGCATTAGTCTTGGAGTCGAAGATTTCACAAAAATAATTGCCAAATCCCAAATTCCTATATTTAAACAAACATTCGAATGAAGAATAAATACTACAAAGTAAATAAAATTAATGTGTAAATAATCTTACATACCTAGAACGCGTTGGTGAGTCTTTTGACAAACGAAGAATCTTGAAACGTAAGGGCTTTGATTTAACTACAACTAATGCAACTTGAACGGTCCAATACCTCAGTTTTGGATTAGGCAACACTTTCCATTCTTGAGTAGTAGGTTTGCAAATGTAGTACCTATAATTGTTGTTCCTTGTTGGTCTCATGCAACACAAAATCCCTTGCCTTGAAGATGCCTCAATTTTCATGTTGCTATCGTAACAGTTGAAAAATCTATCTTTCGTTTTCAAGGTTTCAACAGGTAGATGTGAAAATGAATCTTTTCCTGAACATCCATCCATTGAAAAAAACTCTGAAACGTACTTGGATTTTTTTAGACCTTGAAAGAAGTAACCTGAAATATCATATGACAAAGGTAGCTCAGCATTCAATTCTATGTTCAGTGACAAAAATTACAATTTTTTTTAAGAAAAACCTGAAATATTGTTGGTTCTACGACAATAACTTTGCATGAAGGTTGATTCTTAAGTCATCACATTCCATGTTTTGCTTACTACTCTGCATGCATCTAGTGTTTCTAAGCATGTTCGGCTAATGTAAGGAAAAATGAGTGATTGAATCTTGAACTCACAATGTTATACATTTTAGGAAAAAATACCTAACTACACATCATTTATTATTATATTTTCTAATTTTCCCTACCATTTCAGAAAATATCAAAAATCCCTTTTTTTGCTCCCATCATTCATTTTTCCAGATACATTAATTTGAAATCTCCTACCCATGATTTTCCTTCCTTTTTTCACTCCACAAATCACTCCACAGTTACTTTCATTAATCTATTTTTGAATTTCAAATCTTTTCTCTTTCCGATTAATGAATTTAATAGTATAATTAATACATATATTTTCTTTCTTGTTCCACGTTACTGGGGGATATCTTTTATTATATAATTGTAAGTTTTTTATATCAAATATTTTGAATTAAGTGAGCGTTTGATAATAGATTTTGTATCATATTTTAAAAATCTATCCTAAAAAGAAAAAGTTCCAATTTCACTTATAAAATTTCAAGTTTTAAAAATCACAATTTTAAAAACTCAAATTGTTTAGTTTCAAACTTCAAAATCTACAACAAACCAAAGCTCAATACCCATGGGTACGTTTTAAACCTTGACTATAGCTCTTTAAAGACTTGCTCATTTGCAAGATTTCCAAATAGTGCATTTCTGAGGAAATTATTAATGGAAAGTGACCATTCAATAATTTTTTATTATTAGCCTTTAAGGCACGGGAGTTACTCCTCCAGCTAGGAATCCTCCAAAATTCCTTATAAATCCTAACTCCCAAAAATAATGTTATCCCTTCCTTATTTCACTTCACAAATCACTTCCTATTTTTAGTCAGACAATCTTAGCAATTATTTTCTCATTCACGTTTAATATTCAAAATCAGTTTCTCAACTGTCAAAACTATTTCAACTTCAATTTAGGTATCTCCTCTTTGTTCATCTTTTGATTTTTCATTTTATTGTGTTCTTGAAAACGCTGATACATAATTTAATCTTGGATCTTAAATTAATCTTTATTAGTGTTATTACTGATTTGATACATCACTACTACAATTTTTTTTTGTTCTATGCATATGATACTTAATTTTCAATGTATCTAGTTTATTTTGATAAAGCACTGTGTATCAAATTAAGTATCTTGATACATAAATACGTAAAGTTTGATAATATTATTGTATCAAATACATGATTATCAACTACAAAATGATACATTTATAGATACACTTTATTTTAGCTTACATACACCTTCTTTCACAATCTTATTGTATCAGATACATTAATATAAACTATAAAATAATACATTATATAAAAAATGTATCTTAACAACTTGAATTCTTCTACAATTGCATATTTATCTTTCAAGGCAAACAATATATCTTCTTCCAGAATCATAGACTGAATAAAGATACTCAAATGATGCAACAACCTGTTAACATTAAAGAAATTAGTGATACATTCCATAAAATATTTATTTCTATGAATCAATCACAAACAAACAAACAACTAACTTATACTTAATATCAGGTGCAAAATATAACTATAATCTGATACATACCCTTATTCTTGAATATTTTGATGCTTTTACAACAAATTACATGTACAATGTATCATTTATAAAGTATAGTATTTCACAAACACAACAAGATACCAAAATAGTAATGTATCATGCTAAATATTTGATCATGATACAATAATTTAAATTAATACAACATGTATCACACAGTAATCTATTGATCTCTAAGCAAACACTTTAAATGCAAAATTACTTATTTAATGTCAGATCTATTTTACGATGAAATTAAAACTCTTATCTATTTTATACATTACAAATTGAGGTTCATATTTTTTCCATATTCTTGAATGTAAAATCAAAATATTTATGATGTATCTTCTCAATTTATTTTTGATAATTTTGAATCAAAATTGAAAGGATCTTCGACAAATTGGGAGAAGAAATTTGAAATACATCACTTATGTATCGTTCATAACTCACCTTGTTTTCCCAGATTCTTGAATGTATTCATCACATATCAGCTATTGTTTTCGACTTTTTTAATAAATTACGATTTGGGTAAGAATTGAAAGAAGAAAATTTGAATTGTTTGAATCTAGACAATTTGGAATAGAATTGAGAGAAGAAAATTTGAATTTTGAATTGAAGGTGGGTGGATTTGAAAGAGAACTGAAAGAAGAAAATTTAAATTTTGATTTGATTGAATCTTTTTTAAGATTTGGGAGAGATTTAAATCAACTAGATTAGCGTAATTTGGGGAACTCACAATCAATTTTATATTCTCTTTCCTTTAAAAGTGTAACTGAATTTGTTTTAATGTATCAGATTTAGTGTATCCAGCTTGTTTGCTATGTATCCGGATAGCATTGATTTTGAGGGATTTTTGTAAATTGAAAAAGAGTAGGGATAGAATGTAATTTATGTCCTTACACTATGGGATTTATGTAAGTTATTTAAAGTGCAAGAAAACATACAACTAAATTTATAATAAGATTAGTACATTGAACATACATCAAGTCGTTAGTTTACTTCTATGATTATAACAAATTAAGCCTTTTTGGTTCTACTTTTCAAGTAATGAATATAATATTTTTCTTCTAATTTGTTGTGGAATTGATAGTTTTTACTATCTAGCCTCCGAAGATAGAAATAGAAACTAACAAACATCCGTCCTTAAATATAATTCTAGATCAAGTTTTTTCAGAATATATCTAGTCTACATATTTGTCTCTCTTAATTAATATATCTCTTTTATAAGAAAAAAATTGATGTTTTGAAGAATTAAATAAGTGAAAGTCTTAATGTTTTTTAATTAAAATAAAGTATGTACTATTTTAGGAGTCAAACATATTTTTTGTTCAAACATTTAATTCACCTTACGTGCTTTTAATTATGAATTTTCAACTTTTGATATGTATAAGAATTTATATGTTAGCAAATATATTAATTAGCTTTCCCATTTCATCTTATCACATGAGGAATGAAACACTATTTTATTTTAGTGAAAGGAATTTACCAATGTAATTATTTATTTATAACTATCTATGTTTAGGAAAGTTGTTACAGCTAAGTACCTTAAAGATCAGATTGTGCAAATAGTCTATTCATAAATTTTGTCAAATTATGTGAATCTACTTATAATTATTTCATCATCTAGTTGTAACATCTCGCAACTAGAAAGAAGTTTAAAATCTGAAAATAGTCATTTTTGGAAAGTATAAGGAAATCTGGAAAATAAGTTAATGTGAGTTTTTGGTCCACTTCAAACGACAATAACTCCTAGCTCAAGATGAGTTAGGTGTAGTTACAGATATGGTTGGAAAGCTCTTGGAATGATCTTTCCAACGCCGCCAAGTTTGCGCGATTCCAAGTTCGGATGCGTGAGTTATGCCCTTTGGAAGTTGGGCTGTTGGATTAAGGAAATGTCCAATCCGGAATTTTAAGGGGTATTTTAGTATTTTCTTTGCCCTATTATTTTAATCCATTTTTAGGAGTTTAATATGGGTCAAAACAGATTTTAGTCAGTTTTAGAATTTGGAGACAAGCAATTTCAAGTGAACGTCGTATGGTTGCATCGCTCATTCGTCTTCATTTCCATGATTGTTTTGTTCAGGTTGGATATATACATTAATCTATATGTTTATCGAGCTACTTTTAATTTATTGTTTTGATGACATGCATAATATATATACTACTACTAATTATATAATTTGCGGCTGAAAGGAGAAGAAGAAACAAGAACGTTCAAGATCGTAAAAGTTTGGCTTGTGGAATTCATCGGGGGTGATCCCTATAAGGTATGTGAGATCACATAGCGTTGGGTTAGTTCACCCACGCGCCAAGCATGTTTACTTCAGTGTATTTTCGTCCTAAAAAGGTTGAGAAATTGATGTTCTTGATAGTTGTTCTTGAATTGATTTCGTTCTTGAATATGAGTTGGGATTAAGGAGTTTCTTGAAGATTAAGTGTTGTTTCCTTGAGTTGTTTGAGTTAGATTTTTGTGCATATGATTTGGGTACATGAATCTAAGGTGAATTTGGGAAAAAGAATCAGATTGAAACGATTTAGATTAGAAAACGAGTTAAAAAACTCGTCAGACGTACCTGGGGAGGGCTAGGCGTGTCGCACCCCCATAGCGCCAGGAGGCTGGGGCGGCACGCTTGCAGTGCGCCCAAAACGAGCCCCAGTAAGTTGGGGCCTAGCGCTGCGCGCCAGGGGCGTGCCCGAATCAACGTTTTTCGTCATTTTGCCTATTTAAGTTATTCTAAAGTGTCCTAACACTTTCCATTGATTCTAACTACTCTAAATGACTTCTAAACATCTAGAAATCATCCATAAACATGAATCATAACCTTGAATCCATAAATTCAAATTCAAGGAAAGTCAAGAACCAAGTGTAGGAAGTTTTCAGAGTCTTTTCAAGAAGTCTTATACAAATGCTTTTAACCTTGTTTTAAGACTAAGTTCAAGTTGAGTAAAGAGTAAAGAGTATAGATTGAAGTTCACTTCTTCAAAAAGTATATGGGGACTAAGTATTCCCCAAGAGATTTAAAATGTTTTTCACATTTAAATGAGAACGAAAATTTAGATTTCCAAAGAGCCTTCAGGCTAGTTTTTAGAAAAGAGTAATAGCTTTATAAATGAAACAACAAGGGAAACTGAGATATCCAAGGTAGCCTTTAAGCTAAGTTTTTGAGCACTAATCTCAAATCACAGAAGAAGTTTGTTTTTTTTTAAAACATAAAAGCTAGTATATGTTGGGAGTAGTATTGAGCACCGAATTGGGGGCGAGCATGAGTTCAGATAACTCACGTCTTAATAAAACCATGTAGCCACCATGGGTAGAAAAGGGTCATACTTTTTTAGATGAACCCTTTTCACAATAGATTAGTGGATCCACTTAGTAGTTCAGGTCCTATACCTTTGGCCGGGTATAAGATGCGCTGGCAGCGTGATGTAGATCGTTGTATCATCACTATAACTCTTATGTGATGGTTGTCGGTTAGAGAAACTCCCACAGAAGTTATTGTATTTTTATATAAATCAGTTTATTGTATTTTTACATACATTTCAGAGTTATGTTGTGTCCTTGTATATACACAGAATTGACATCATGTTTTAAACAACTTCTCTTTATATTACACTTGTTTTAAACTGCTTTATATTGAAATGAGTTCAATTATGTTAAGAAGAGCCAAGGTAAGTGTTTCTTTCAGATTCCTTTTCAAGCCTATGTTGTCTTAGCATTCCAACTTGCATACTCGTACATTCAATGTACTAATGCCAGTTGGCCTGCATTGTCTTATGATGTAGACGCAGGTAACTAGGATCGACATTCCAGCGCACCATTGATCCAGTGAGCAGTTCAGAGTCAGTCGGTGAGCCTCCTTGCATTCCAGAGGATCTACTTTCATTGCTTTCTAGTTAGTTCATTAGGATGTTGTCGGGTTTGTCCCAACATCCATCTCAGTGGTTTTAGAGGCTTCATTGACAGTCAGATGTTAGTCCTTTGAGTCTTTTCATTATCATTTCTTATTGTTAAGACTTGGGTTGCCACTTTTGGCCAAGTTGAATGTTTAACCTTTAAACATTATCAGATATTTTATTTTTTGGTTCAGTTAAGTGTTATTGATCATTATAAGTTTGAATTTTTTCTTCCGCTGAGTTAGGTAAGGTAGACTAAGAGTTCGCTTGGGGCCAACAATGGTCTTCGAGTGCCAGTCTCGCCTAGGGTGTAGGCTCGGGGAGTGACAAACTTGGTATCAGAGCACAGAGTTCAAGAGTCCTAGGGAGTCTATGAAACCGTGTCTGTAGAGTCCTAGTTATCGGTGTGAAGAGTGCCACATCTATAATTAGGAGGCTGCAACATTTAAGAACTATCTCACTTCTTTCACACTCATTTCGTGCGTTAGAGTCTAATCTCTAAAAAGTTTCCCTTTAATTCGTGCTTGCGCGTGCTTTTCAGATAATCATGCCTCCACGAAGAGCTGTCAGAGGACGTCCTGCTAGGCGTAATGTTGAGGAGCAAGAGTTATCCAATGCACCTGAAGTGCAACCACAAGGAGAAGTTACTAATGTTGAGTTCAGAGTGGCTATAAGGATGCTCAGTCAAGTTGTGACTAACCAAGCTGGGCAGCAGAGAGGAGCTCGGCCAAAAGAGGCTAACACTTCAAGGATTCGTGAGTTCTTGAGGATGAATCCCCCAAGTTTCACTGGTTCGAGCACTGCAGAGGATCTAGAGAACTTCATTGAGGAACTGAAAAAGGTGTTCGATGTGATGCATGTTACTGATACTGTGAGAGTTGAGCTAGCTGCATATCAGATGAAAAATGTTGCTAGGACCTAGTTTGATAAGTGGAAAGGGGGTAGAGTTGAGGATGCACCACCTACGAGTTGGGCATGTTTTGAGGAAGCTTTCTAGGGGCGTTTCTTTCCCCGGGAACTGAAAGAGGCCAAGGTGTCACGACCCGATTTCTCGAATCATGATGGTACCTACTATACCCTACCAGTAGGTAAGCCAACCCGTAACCCAGAACATCAAGCAATGAGCGAAAGGGCAGAAACTAGCAAAAATAATAAACTAAACAAGGATAACAAGGCGGAAACAACCCAAAATAAATATATATAGAAATCCCTCCCAGAACCTGGAAGTCACTAGTACAGAGCTAT
>JAJOOI010022407.1:0-10908 GCA_029582585.1 Solanum bukasovii
ATATGTATATATACAATTTTCTCTCGCTTTATACAAACACAAACGCACTTTATACACTTGCGTTTGTATAAAAAATGAGAGAGGCGAGGGAGAGAACGAGAGTGGCAAGCGAGATTCACCAGGAGAGAGGTGAAATAACAATAGTTTGTTATGGGGTACAATTAAATCAAATTATATTTATAGCATTTAATTTGAATTAATAGTTTGCTATTATATACAATTTTCCCTTCTTTTTTCATGTTGTGAAATATTTGACAAATATGGCATATAAGGTGATGTTTGAAAAGTATGGCCTAAAATCACAAAGATTACGCATTTTTTGGCCACCCCTTGAAGTGTTGCCTAAAAGTCTAAAAGTATGGCCTTTGATCAAAGGTTACACCTTTTGATAGATTAGGTCACACTTTTTTGAGGGTGGTTGAAGGGCTAAAATACATTAGTGTGGCTCAATTGGTTAGACACTAAGGGGTCGTTTGGTACAAAGATCAATAGTGCAGGGATTGGTAATGCTTGGATTAGTAATGCATGGATTATTTTTATCAAGTGTTTGGTTCGTTGTTTACTACCTAATTTTGTATGGGGTTTAAAACTCTACAAAAAAATCTTCTTTCCAATTATAACCTTGAGTTATTATGAGATTTTCTATTTTATGTAATTGGGTCGAGGTAGATAATTGACAAACAATATTATTTTTTTATAGCCCTTTAACTAGCTAGGAGAAGGAAAATTTTATCACCAAAGTTCGCAATTTTCTCATTTAAATTATTTGAGGGTAAATAATTGTCATCTTAATAAATTGAAGTTATCTCAAAAGGTCACACGACTATAAGAATTTATAGAAAAAAGTTCTTGAACATTATTTTACATCAATAAAATCATTCAATTTGGGACTTTTATCATACAAAATCGCTCTTTATCATAAAATTAAAGAATAGCAAAATAAATTAAACTATTTTTATACTCAAGATGTTTTTAAATAGCAAAAATAGCTCTTAAATTCATACATCAACATTAGCATATTAGTTCGATTATAAAATTTTATATTAATAATAATTAGATTAAATAATTCATATTTTAGCAATAACTCTATTTAAATAATAAAGTTTGTAAGCTAATCGATTTAAATAAATTTATTAGTACAAATATAAAACATAAAACCAAGAAAATAAATAAAATGAAAGGATTTGAGGGGGTATTTTTATCTTTACATATATTAATCCCATGGTATTAGATCTCATGTATTGCTAATACCACCAAATGGAAGGTATTAGTTATACATCCTATAATACCATGGAGGGTGTATAACTAATCCATGGATTAGTTATACATAGGCCCAAAATTTCTACCAAACACAATACTACATAATATCACACATAATACAAGGACTATTTCTCCTAATACTCCCTACCAAACGACCCCTAATTATCTAAAGTTTCACTTGATTGGTAAATTGCAATACATAACTCACAACCTTATCGTCCTCTCAATCAAATGGGGATATGTGTTGTATACATTTGAGATGTTGTCTTCAAAATCTAAGGTACTCTCCATGCCAAGTAGGCTAATCAAGAAACAAATATGTGTGTCTAATCTTCCACTCGATTCGACGCGTAAATCACAACTATACAAGAGTTTTATAAAAATCTTATTTACTACCAATTCCCAAGTGTTGACCTTTGGCTTAATCTCTTTCACTAAGCTAAGTCTCTTATTTCACTTAAATTACCTTACGAAAATCAATATAGAATGATTTTAACGAATCCATTGAAAAAAAATATGTATAAAATATTGTACTTAAACTATCTCCTTTTTTTGAATTTCATACCTAAATTATTGAGAGTATGAGTTTCATACCTATACTATCACTTATTAATTTAAAAAACACACATCAGTGGTGTGTGTAATACACTCTCTTTTATTTGGAAAAACCATGACACATGACATTCCACAAGGATAAAATATTCCTCTTTGACAAAAATTAAATAATAAACTATTAATATTAAAAAAATTAAAGATTAAAGTATTACTATCTCCAAAAGAAAATTTTAAAAATAAAACTTTAGTTATTTTTCTTACCCCTCTCCACCAACCACCCCCCAAAAAAAAAAACATTCACTCATTTCCAAAAAAAAATTGATATTGTTTTCTACCCCACCCCATCTCACCCTGTGCTCCTAATTTATTTTTTATTTTTTTACATTTTTATCGTTTTGTGTTAGATATGTACATAGATCTTAGGAATTTTTTTTCTACTTGTGTACTGAATATTACACAAATAAAAAATTTATTTTTAAAAAAGTTTTGCGGCAAGTTAAAAATACTTTCTTAAAAATGTATGTATATATCTAACACAAAATGAGAAAAAAACTGAAAGAGGTGGGTTCGGTGGAGTGGGAAGAATATTTATTTTAAAATAATAATATCTAAATTATTATTTGAAGCGGGGTGGGGGTAGATGAAGTAAAAAATGTTAAATACTTTTATAAAAGAATTTTGAACAAAGAAAAACTAAAAAATTGGGGGGGGGGGGGGTTGAGAGGAAGTGATGCAGTGGGAAAAATATATTACATTTTTTACTTTTATAAAAAAAAATATTTTTAGAATAAAATTTTAACTAATACTAATAATTTATTTAATTTTTGTCAAGGTGAAATATTTTGTCCATGTGAAGTGTGATGTCACAATTTTTTATTTAATAGTAAAAGATAGAGTGTAGTAGACACACCATAAAGAGAGTATAATAAAAGAGAAAATGTATTTATCAAACTAAAAAATGATAATTAGGGGGAAAATATATAATTACCCCATTAAACTAAGACCTGTTTTTTAAAAAGACTTGAACTTTGCGGGGGTCCTATTACCCCCTTAAACAATTTTGAAGTGTTATAAAAATCCCACTTTTCAGCCACCCTCAATTGCAAAAAAGAAAGTACGCTCACACACCAATTATTATCTGACACGTGTAAAGTTTTAATTTTTAATCTTTATTTTCATTTTTGTTTTTCTTATTTTATTAGCTTCATTTTTTCTTTTTGTTTCTCTTTCTTCTTCTTTCTTTATCACTCTTTTTCGTTGTTGCAGCCTTCCATCTAGCCAGCCGCCATCACTGCAAGTCCTCGACTTGGCCACCATCGCCGCCAATGGAGTAGCCTTCATCACGCCATTATTAAAATCTCATCAAATCATTATTAAATCAAAATAAAATTACTAATAAATTATAAATTGAAAATTAATAATCACCTTCAATCTATCATCTTCTTTCCAATATTAAAACAATTATGCAGCGGAACTCCATTATGATGGAGGTAATGAAATACTATAATACTCTCGAATCGATGCTAAATAACTACATTTTAAAAAAAAAAAAAAAATATTATCAAAGGAGGTTCACAATTATTATTATTTTTGAAAAATTAAGGGACAAAAGAAGAAAAGGGAACAAAGAGAAGCAAGAAGACATAGAAAAAAAAAACGAGTGACGTAAATGGGTTTTCTAAGATGAAGAAGATAGAGATGAGATAGTTGATTCTTTTGAGTTTTGGGGAAGAAGATAGCAAAAAAACAAAAAATGGAGAAAGTACAATAAAATAAATAAAAGAAAAAAAATAACATTTCTAATTAAATAAATACTTAAATAAATATATATTTACGTTTTGACTCAGCTCACTCGCTATTAGAGAGTGAACTACACTCTACATGCCACATAGGCACGTAATGGGACAATAAATTCATTCTACATAAGAAGAGGGGGGTAATAGGACCCCCGCAAAGTTCAGGTGTCTTTTTAAAAAACAGGTCTTAGTTTAATGGGGTAATGATGTATTTTCCCTAATTTAGGTATAAAACTCTAACTCTTAATAGTTTAGATATAAAACTAAAAAAAACGATATTTAAAATTATTTTTGACACTTTTCTCTTATGTTATCACTTTGTCAACAAATTATAAGAAACCAATGACTACTCAACCAAATAAAGTTCATGTTCCCTGTGTTTTGCTAAACTGACAAGGTTAGCCAGGTTTTTTTGCGCTAGTTTTTAATTTTTGTCTCTTAAATTTATAATTTATTCTCCATTTGAAAAGTGTTTTAGAAAAACAGTGGTAAAAAATGTTTGTGACATCAAAAAAAGATAAAAGTAAAAATCGTAAGATAAAATAAATTTACGAGGCACAAAGTATGTCTTACAAAGCAAAATTTGTGAGGCACAAATTATACTTTATAAGTCAAAATTTGATTTTTACGAAATTTATGTCGATATAGACATAAGTTTAATTTCAAAATCCACAAAATTATACTTGAAAATGCATAATTTATGATTTTATTCAAACAAAACTTTTATCTTACAAGATAAATGTATAATTAAAGATATTTCAGTTCACAAATTTTTATTAAATAAATAATAGTAAGAAAATTATAAAGGCCATCAAAAAGAAAGGCATCCCGCAAATACTTTTGTATATTTTTTACATATTATATATAGATTTGGTCGAGGAGTTCACTTCTTCTTTTTTTAGTTTAGGTTGAAGAGAAAAAAAAAAAAAAAAATTCCTAGAGATACCCACAATGTTACGGTCCAAATTGTTCACCTCATTAACTATCCCCACAACGGTCCACACAAAAAGTATTTTTTTTTTCCGTGTTGTAGGAGTTCATATTAGTACCTCAATTAAATTTGGATCACTTATTATAAGGCAAATTCGGAGGTGATGCTTTCAACAAAATCTTCTTTACATTCATGACTGAAATGTGAAATTTCTTGTTAAAGATGAAACAGTCCCACCACCGCTACACCACAAGTTCAAAATCCATGTTGATAAAGTATTTATTTTTGTTTCAATCGGTCCATGAATTAATAATATCCTAATAAATAAAGTTTAAAAGTTAAATTAAAGTTCATTAAGAACCTTTTTTAATATCGCATCCTTCATATTTTAGTGATTATTATATTATATAGTATGAACATTCTTACCAGTCACCACTAGCATTTGTCCTATTAAACCTTGTAAATGATTGTACGTACCTAATATTATTAAAATTATATTTACGTATTAATGTTTTTAGTTAACGATGAATGAGTAAATGGGCAAAATACAGAAGCAGTGTTTATCTTATTACATATCAATTGACGTAGGGAAAAGGTTCTGATATACCCCTCAACTTTCTCATTTAGAGCTGATATATTCTTCATTATGAAATTGACTCATATATACCCTTACAGTTATACAAATGGCTCACATATACCTAATATCCCTCGTTATTAAAATTATTTTTCTCACTTCCGAGAGCCATTTGTATATGCGAGTCATTTGTATAAAAGGGTATATGTGAGCCGTTTGTATAACTGTAAGGATATATATGAGTCACTTTCATAACGAGGAGCATATTTGCTCCAAATGACAAAATTAAGGGGTATATCATGCTCTTTTCCCATTAAAGTATTGAGTATTTTCTCTATATATTATATTTCTCAATACTCTTAATTTGAAAAGTACATTCAAACTATCAATATCAGAATGATTATTATATACTCATATTTTAATTAATATGACTAATATTGTGAACTTTCATGGTCAAAACAGTGTTTTTTTTAGGTTCTTATCATCCAATAATCTGAATTCTATTATCATTGAATAAAATATAAAAAACGCTTCAAACTGCTGCAATCTATTTGGAAGTAAAAAAAAAGGTCGCTCTAATATAATTACATATACATAATAATTAAAAAGATATATTTATCTGCTATAATATAATTATGATAAAATTACAAACTTAATATTTGATCGGATATATTTAATTACACAATTATATAAATGTTTGACTCAAATTTATGCAACTTGCATGGTATGTTCAATTCTAGAAGGAGAAAGAAAAATAAGAAAAAGCTAGCTACACCTAGCACATGAATAGTTTTTTTGACAAAATCATATAAATGCAAAAATGTCAAAGTCAACTAATATGAATAAAAGTTTGGTCCATTAATATTAAAATTTTGAACAATTCAACAATAGTGGTTCATGTATAGTAATTCTCAATTTCCCATACATCTATAAATACCCCCTCTCCCCATCCTTCCTTCCACACAACTCAACAAAATGAACTTCTCTTCATCAAAAACATATTTCTTTCTCTTTTTCACATTAGCTATAGCATCAAGACTAATCTTGGCACAAAATTGTGGTTGTTCATCGGATTTGTGTTGCAGTAGATGGGGTTATTGTGGAACGGGGAATGATTATTGTGGTGAAGGGTGTCAAGGAGGACCTTGTTTCAGTACTACTCCAAGCAATAATAATAATGGAGTTTCAGTTTCTGATGTTGTAACTGATGCATTCTTTAATGGAATTGCTGATCAAGCTGCTTCTAGTTGTGAAGGAAAAGGGTTTTATACAAGAGAGAGATTTTTCGAAGCTCTTCAATCTTATAGTAATTTTGGAACTGTAGGTTCTAGTGATGATTCTAAGCGTGAAATTGCTGCTTTCTTCGCTCATGTTACACATGAAACTGGACGTAAGTATTTTTCATTAAAACAGATGCTTTAGTGGTCTTATGAATTTAATTTACTTATCATTACACTGAAAAACTATCAAAAGGATCGGTTTTTTTTGCGTCAAAATAAACCTTGGTTTTCTTGCATTAGATCAGTTCTTTCAAAAATAAGATATCATTGTAAAACATGGACCTTAGGGGGTCAGTTTTTATTAAAAAATATTTTGCCAAAAAATGACAAACATAGTCTTGAAGTTAGTTGTAGAAATGTATCCTACTACCAAAAATGATTGTTTATTTTTTAAAATAATTTACCTTCCTCATGAGATGAGATGTCACTTTTTTTATTACTCAAATTCACAATCTTAGAGTTAAAGGTTAGTAGTGCTTAATTACCATCCAAAGCATCTAACTCTTGTCAAAAGACAGAGGTTCGAACCCCAATTGATGCATTTTATGATTATGTAACTTAAAAACCCAACCTTATGCCGTTTTTTTTCTATTAAAAAAAAAGTTGACCTCCAGAATCAGTTAGGTTTTGGGTCTAACTCACACACTCAAATAACTCACTCAAAGGGAGGAGGATTGCTCAAACTTTATAAGCAGAGTAGCAGATCACTCATCTTATTAACTACCAATATATAGTAGTAAGACTTTTTTCATTGATTTTTTTACTAATCAGAACTTTACGACTAATTAATTCCTTGTCTTACTTAACCACAGATATGTGCTACATAAATGAGATAAATGGTCCATCAGGAGACTATTGTGATGAGACCAACACAGAGTACCCTTGTGTATCAGGCAAAAACTACTATGGTAGAGGACCAATTCAACTATCATGGAACTTTAATTATGGTCCAGCAGGACAATCAATTGGATTTGATGGATTAAATGACCCAGACATAGTAGGAAGAGATGGTGTTATTTCATTCAAAACAGCTTTATGGTATTGGATGAATAATTGTCATTCTTTAATTACTTCTGGACAAGGATTTGGTCCAACAATTAGAGCTATTAATGGACAACTTGAATGTGATGGTGGTAATCCACAAACTGTTGCTAGAAGGGTTGAGTATTATACTCAATATTGTCAACAACTTGGTGTTGATACTGGGGATAATCTTACTTGTTAGTTAATTAACAACTTGGAATTTAAATCATATAGATTTTATGAAAATTGAATAAGAGTTTATTGTTATTCTTGATTTTTGTTTAAAATAAATATACATAGTATATATTGTACTCCTTTTATTTGTACTTTGAAGAATATTCTTTGATGTATTTTCGCACTGTATTGATTATATATGAGAAGAATTACAATTTATAGTATTTTTATATGCAGTTTTTAAATTTAAAGTTTGGTTTTAAAATGCTTTATTTAATTTAATTGACTCTCTAGAAGCAAAACGTGATAATTATTTTGAAAGGAAGAGAATATATATAAAATGCAAGACATGGAATTCTAAGATGTATGATAAGAAAAGTTCTGAGTTTGAAAAAATAATAATCCTAATTAACTTTAATTTCATAACTTATAGATAAAGCACTAAATATTACATTTTCACCCGATAAAAGTGGAGTAATATTTTTGGTAAAATCAATTTATTTTTGTAAGAGATATTTTTATTGTTCGATATTTTGTATTTTAAGATACATGTTTTAGATATATATAGATAGATTAGTTTATTCGCACGGATGATATTACTTTATTGATGATAAAATTGTTGAGGAAAATTTTGTTAAATATAGTTTTCTATCGTACTTAAATTTTGATGTAGATCTTAACTAAAAGATTTATAAGTGGAATGTTTTAGTATTTATTTATCTTTGTCGTCAGCTAGATTAGGTAACCTCTTGTTGGATTTTATCTAATCCCATTTTTATTTTGTCTTTAGTACTCTAGTTAGATATATAATTATGCAAAGATTAATCATATTGTAAAGATTACTATATGTCGCATGGATTAATTGAGATTATTTTTTGTTTGGTTTGATTTATTACATATATTTGCTCCTTTTTTAAAATAAAATAAAAAACAAAAATATTCTAGTTAGCCATTTTTAACATTTTAAACCATGCATTATTTAAGGTCACATTACTATATCACATTTTATAAGTGAAATTTCAAAACTTTGTGCTATAGGTCACTTTGGGTTATAACTGACCTCAATGGGCTGGGCTGGGCTTGTAAGACGTTCTGGGCTTGATATGCTGTAGTCTCAGCCCAGTAGTTCCCTTTTCACTTTTAAATTTTGGATCCGCTTTTACTTGTGAGTTGTGGGTGTCAATTGAGGATTATATATGTTGGGTGGTAGTAATTGTTATGGATAGTAGCTAGTGGTAATAGTGTTTGACATTAGTGATTAATAGTAATTGTTGATCATGATAGTTGGTGGTAGGCAGGAATAGTTATGGTGGACATTAATGATAGCTAATGATAATGGTGAATGATCACAACAATTGGCGATACATATCGATGGATAATGATGGTATTTAATAGTTAGTAGTAATTGATGATGATTGCTAATGATAGCTAATTATGATGATTTACAACAATGGTGATTGTAAGTGACGATAAAAGTGACAGTTAACAATAAAATTAGTAAATGAAATAATGATAAATTATATATATTAAATATAAATATTTTAATAATCATTCAAATAAACTAGCTAATGTGACTTTGATTGGTCCTATGGAGTGTAGAGTCCGTATGATAGAGGCAAGATTATATATGAGTAACAAGTGGACGGCTAATAGGAAGCCACGATACCCCATTTGATACTTTCGTACAAATAACTCATTATTTAATTAATTACTGATATTATAACAAGGTGACCAATTAATTTAATCACAACTTTATCAGTTGGCACCGTCCTCTTAACTATTTTCTCTATTTTATTTGAGTGCTTAGGAGGAGTTTCACTTCATTGTTCTAGATTGTTCCATTGACATTTTGATTATTTTATTAGTGCTTCTTAAACCCCCCACTCTCCCCTCTTTGAATTTTGTTCTAGTTAAAATAAAAATAATTAGGCGTTGGGAAGCGGTAATTAAATCGGACGCAAAATTTTAAGTTATCGAGAACATCACAATTTTAGATAGGAAGGTTTGGAGGACGTGTGTTAGGATAGAAAATTAATAGCTAAAGAGTGGAGTATTGCCTTACTTTTCGAGGATTTAGGCTTGTTGGTATTTGTCGTTGTTCTAACTGGATTGTATATTGTAGGTTTGCTTGTGATGTCTATCATCTTCTATTGTTTATAGTGTTTCGATTATCATACTATTATGTGTTGTGGTTCCTTTCTCGTAAGATTTACGTTGTTCCTCTTGTTAGTTGTTATGTTTTCTTATTCTTTGTACTTGAATTTAATTTGTTATACTTGCGTTGAGGATCTTTCAAAGACAACATATCTATCTCCACAAGGTAGTGATAAGGTACGTCTGCGTACACTATAACTCTCTTCATACTTCACTCGTATGATTTCACTGATATGTTGTTGTCGTCAAAAACACACCTAAATTGTACCCTTTTTTGAGTTTCATACCTAAACTATTGAAAGTGTGAGTTTCATACCTAAACTATCACTTTTTAGTTTGAGAAACACACCTCTCTCTTTTATACCGCTCTCATCATGGTGTGTGTAATACACTATCTCTTTTATTTTAAAAAATTATCACATCACCTCCACATGGACAAAACATTCAACCTTGACAAAAATTAAATAAATTATTGTATTAGTAAAATTAAAAATTTAAAAATTATTATCCAAAAAAATAATATTTCTTTTATAAAATAAAATGTAAAATATTTTTCTTACTCCACTCCATCACTTCCTCTCACCGCCCCCCACGCCCACCCCCACCCCACCCCACCCCCGACCAATTTTTTTAGTTTTTTTTTGTTTAAATTTTTTTTATAAAAGTATTTAATTTTTTTTTACTTCATCTCCTCCCCCTCCCCCCTCAAATATTATTTTATTTATAAAAAAAAAATTCTACCCACCCAACCTAACCGTCCGCTTCCAAATTTTTTTCTCATTTAGTGTTAGACATATACATATCGAAAATATTTTTTCTTTTCGCCGCAAGACTTTTTTTAATTTTTTATTTATTTATGTTATATTTGTACACTAGTAGAAAAAAAATTCTAAAAATATATGTACGTACATATCTAACACAAAATGAGAAAAATATAAAAAAAATTAAAAATTAGGAACGGAGGGTTAAATAGGATGGGGTAGAATTTTTATTTTTTTAAAATAAAATAATATTAATTTTTTTTTTGGGGGGGAGGATGAGTGCATGGTGTTTTTTTTGGGAGGGGGAGGGTGACGTATGAATTTTTTAAAAAGGTTTTATAAAAGATTTTTTTTTTAAAAAAAGGATGGGGGATTGTCGGGGGGGGGGGGGGGAGGGGTA
>JAJOOI010022408.1:0-15606 GCA_029582585.1 Solanum bukasovii
ACAATGTCATAACATGAACCAAATGTGGCATTGTGCAATATTACATATCCGCTTATAGATAGAGCTTTGGCACCATTAAGTGCATCTAATACAAGCCAATTAGCCGGACTTAATGGAGTATTATTTATAAACAAATATTTAATAACTAAGAAATATCTATACAAACAAATCCCTTAAGACATAGGCCATATATTTAACACATAGACTGTGCATGCTTTACTGCTTCACAACTGTAGGCATAAACTAATATTTAGTAACTGAGAAACATCCATACCAACAAATCCCTTAAGTGACATATTACATATATTGAACAAATGGAGATTTCATGATTTACTCATTCACAATTGTAGGCATCACGAGACTAGGCAGCCACGTGCAACGCACGTGCGGTAAATCTAGTTAAAATTAAAAAGCTCATAAATTAATTATGCTAATTTGCCCCATTTGAATTTTAGCCAAATCTAGTCCTTTTTGCAACCCATAATAAGACCATTTTTTTTTTTGGGCTTTTATCCCAATGTCCAGCAGCTGCATTACAATGGCAGCAGCCCACTCCATTTACAGCCCACCACCAGCCGACCCAATTAAATTGTTCCCAAACCCAACTCCACTCCATATTTCCCAATCCATTTCAACTTCAAACGATTCCCTTTTGTTTTCCTACCAGCAGGCCCATCCTTTTTATTTTCCAAACCCAACACATTACATACAACTCCAAACAACATCAGCAATATGTATTTCAATAATACAGAACCGACCCACCCCCTATACATCTTCTTCTTCTTCCAACAGAATTGCAAACCCAAAAACTTCATCAGTGAACCAGCCCAGAAACCGGTAACCCAGCAAATCACGAGCCCAGTCCAGCTCCGACGTCCACATCCTCACAAACGACAATCTCACGTCAATAGACGGAAAGCAGTAACGGGGTCAACACAGCAGGCAGTGCTCTGCATTTTTTTTGTTTTCTTCTCCCATGTCTCTTTCAATTTGTACAAGTCGCAGCAGAAGAGAAGCAGGCACGCCCTTTCTTCCTTTTCCTCTTCCGGAATCGGTTGAAATCTCAGAAAAAAGCATGTCTTCCTTTAATGGTGAAAGATTTTCAAATTTGAATTCGAAATGGGCCTTTTATCATCCGATTTTGGGTCCCTTCCCCCCCCATTTTTGGAACCCTAATTTCTCCCCTATAAATACTTCATCTTCTCCACTGTGAGGGGGGCGGCGAAAATTTTTTGGGTTAGAGAAAACATTGAAAAAAAAAAGGTCGGAAGAAAATCGGGAAAAGTTTAAAATAGGGGGGCCAGCAATGTTATCAGTGGCATACAACTATATACATACTTAGAAAATAGGCTTCGTGGTATAGGGGGAATTGATTTTTTGCTTAGTTCCTTGTTCTCGCTTGCCTTTGCTCTGCTTGTCGGAGTTGTCGGAGTCGTATTCCGGTGGTAAAGCCATCCCCTGCTCGTTCTTGTTCAGCTCGCTGCCCCGAAATAGGTAAAATTCCTTTTTCAAATGTTTCAATTTGTTCCTTTTGATTTACTGCTGATGATGAATGACGGACTGTTGGTTTCAAATTAAGTGTTATCGGGTTTGTTGTTGCTTTGGTTCGTGGTTGATGGTCACTCATATTTCTATTTGAAAAGAGCAGAATCACAGAGAGTACTTGTTATGGGTTTGTCGGAGTCTGAAAATCTATTTTCCGTGGAGTATTTGGCTTTAATTTATATCGCTTCTTGCCGTCTCAGATTAGCTCCAAAATGTTTGCTTCTTAACCCTCGTGTTTAATCCATCTCGAACACGGCACCCTCTATTATGTTATTTGTGTTCTTGTCTTGGTGTTGGCTTGATGTCTTGGTAAATATTGAAGCATGTCCATCTCTCTCATATTTCCTCATTTAATCTGCAATGGTCAAGGTCATATCTTGCTTATGTCTGGAAATTATATACTTCCCTATCCTACTTTGTTAATTTCGTTAATTGGCTCATCCTTTGAATGTGAAATATCGCTAATATTAAATAGATGCATTGCTTCCCCGTGGTTACACAAAAGCATGACATTCGTCTCGGCACCATCGTTTGAGCATTCATTGTACATTAGAAGGGAGGGTCGTCTATCTATATTGCTATGTTACGATAAGTCAACATTTGTCTATCATCGTTTGTTTCTTGAATTCCCGACTTTTCTTTGATCTCATGTGCCCCGCTTTAGAATTTAGGGACATCGATTCTAGCCTCGGAGATCATTATTTTGGTCTATTGGCTGTCCGAGATCGTTGCTAGCAGAATACTTGCCCTTTCAAAGCTTATCGTTAATTATCTGTTTGAAGTCATATGATTGCTAGTTTAGTTTTGTCTAGTTTCTTTGGTTTGTACTGTAGATAAAAAATATTAATTTAAAGGTATCACTTGTGTTAATTCAAATTTGTAGGTAACGTGCCTCTGTCCTTGTCATAAGCTTAAAAATAAAAGTATTCAAGTGTCAAGTACTTTGTATCTAAATTTGTTATTGTTTAGTGTTGCCACTCATGTGAGCTTAAGCCCTCTAATCAACTACCATGGTTAATATTTGAAATAGCAACATGCTTGCAAATCGTATGAGTTTCTATTGTATGTCATTAGCACTTAACTTGTTGTTTTGTCTATGTATAAAATGTCCCAATTTATGTAGCATTGATAAGATTTTTTTTTAGAGTTAAGTGATTTTTTATATGTATTTTATACCCTTTTTTTAAAAAAAATTGTTAATTATTATTATTTACAAATTGATACCAATAGAATTTCGAGAGTCAATTAATTTTTTTTATTTAACTTTCAAATATTTAATTTGTTAATTATTATGATCTATAGTGTTATTTATATTTATACAATTTTTAGATATATAACAAACTAAAAAAAAGGGAGCATAATTTTCCATATTTGGTAAACAAATAAAGTAATTAGCATTTTAAAAAAATGTTTTTGCCCAAAAAAAAAAAAAGGGGGGAAAGAAGTTATGAGGTATAAATAAATAAAGGAAATAAGAAGTGGGACCTATATTATATGCATCCATCTAGTGTTCTAAAAATTTATTCCATGGTGTCAAATTGCAAGTACTAATAGTCATTTTATTTTAAGATGATTAATAATTAGTTCTTATCTAATTTTGTTTTAAGGTATGAGTCGATGTAGTACGTATGTTACATCCCCTTCTATTATTATTATTATTATTATTATTATTATTATTTTCTATTGTTTTTTTTTACACTTGAATGCTATGATTATGCTTTGCACTTATGTATTCTTAGTCAATATGGTAGTGCGTTAATTTTTTGTGACGAAGTGGTTATTGAGCCTTTTTAATCATATATTTAAAGTTATTACTGTATCCATTGTGTTCCTGTATGATTTCCTTTAGTGGGGTTGTGTGTTCATCTATTATTTGAGTCAGTAGACATTTCTTGCAAATCGGTCTGCTTCTTCTATGTTTACTTCAAGTCGGATTATACATTGACTTTTGTATCCTTCTTGCTTGCATGTGAAATCTGCTCGAGTTTTCTATGAACTCCAGTCACATTCCTCTCACATTTCGAGAGAGCCATAAAGGCTCAATTTCCCCCCTTTCGAGTCCGCCAACTATAAAAATTGACGTACAGGTGTCAGAGTTGGAAAAATTCGAAGCAGAAGAGGAACGAAAGATTGGACCAAAGGCCAACTTTCGCACGAAAGAAATTTGTATTTTGTTATTTTTGGGGCTAAGCCCATTTTATTGGAATTATTATTATTTGTTGGTTATTAGGACAGGTACAAAGGTGGCGAAAATGGGGCCAAAGGCCCGAAACGAAAATGGGCCCAAATACTGGTCCAGGCGGACAGAAACCAGATTTGGGTCCAACCCTCTTTCCCTCTTTACTTTACTGTATTTGTTTGCTTGTTAGTATTTGTCGTTAACCTTAGGGTTGAAAAGTTCAAATCCCCGAAAGACGCTCATTTCGTTTTCAACAACTTAACTAAACCGATCATCTTTCAAAAGACTTGAAAGAATAAATTTTGCGAATTTTCTCACTTAGATAGTAGTTCCATATTTCTCTTTCCCTTTTTAAATAGTTCTAACTATAGAATAATTCAATTTTGCAATTTAAGTTAAGTTAAAATTATTTTAGCCAAATAATTAATCGTCGGATAACCGCATTAGCGGGTGTTCTAGGTGCTTTCACACCCTTCCTAGAACACTAATATGAACCCCCGAACCCCCCTTATATTTTCAATAGATTTACTGTTTTAGTCTTTTGAAAATAACAGTTTTCTTGATTTTTCTTAAAAATTAAGTGGCGACTCTTAAACCAATCCAAAAAACATTTTCTTAATAAAACAAACCCCTAATTAATAACTAACTTAACCCCTAAACACTCAACTAAAAACTAAAAGCTGAAAACTGCTCATGACTCACGCCCACCAATCCACGGACCGTGGATGGGACTACTGTCCATGGTTTGGTCTCGTAGTTGGGGTCTGAGGCCTAAATGTTGCAGGCAACTCATGCATTGACCTACGCCCATGACCTACGGGGAGTGGACTGATCTTCTGGCCGTAGATGGCCATCCGTAGGTCACCAAAATTCTTTTTTGGGAACTGTTTTGGGGTCCTCCTCAAGGACCCCTTGGGTGGTCCTTGGGGGGAGGGGTCGTACCCAGACGTTTAACCCCTAAAATTCCTATTCTAAATACGGGAACCATTGGGGGGAGGAGGTCGTACCCAGACGTTTAACCCCTAAAACCCTATTCTAAGTACGAGAATCATTTCTTTTGATTTTAATCCTTATAAGACACTCTAAAACTCTTACCAAAGGCTCTAGAACTCACTAGTTCAACTCACTAAATTCCGGGGTGTTACAAAGAAAGCCTATGATTCACTAGAATGGAGTTTCTTGGAAAGTATGCTTTGGGAACTTAAATTTCCAGCAATGGTAGTCAGGTGGATAATGCAGTGTGTTACCACTGTTACATATTCTATCAGGATCAATGGGAAAGCAACTAAACCTTTTAAGGCAAGGAAAAGGGTTAGACAGGGTGATTCTCAATCACCATTCATGTTTGTTCTAGCCATGGAATACCTCACAAGAGTATTGAAAACACTACATACCAATCCTAGCTTCCATTGTCATCCTAAATGCAAAAAGCAAAAGATAATTCAACTAAGCTTTGTTGATGATCCTTTACTATTCTGTAGGGGAGATGTTAAATTTGTCAAATGTCTGTATGATTGTTTTCAAGTGTTTTCCCAGGATTGGTGGCAAATGTTGATAAGAGTAGTATATACTTTGGAGGGTGAAAATGAATGATCAAGAACAGATAGTGCAGGAGCTGAAATTTGCTAAAGGAGAACTACCTTTTAGATATCTTGGAGTACCCTTAAGCACCAAAAGAGTATCCATAATGCAGTGCAAACCACTCATTGACAAAATACTGGGGAAGATCACAAGTTGAACTACTAGATTTTTATCATATGCTGGTAGAGCACAATTAGTCAAAAGTGTTCTGTTTGTTGCACAAATTTTTTGGGCTCAAGTGTTTGCTTTGCCAAAGAAGATTATACAAGCAATTGAATCTATATGCAAGAGGTTTTTGTGGTCAGGAAGTGTTGATGCATCAAAAAAAGCACTAATTGCTTGGGAGAAGCTATGCAGGCCCAAATCCAATGGGAAAACCTTGGAGCTCCTAAATGGTTGTTTATACTGTATATTGCACTGAATAGAAGGCTACTAACTAAAGACAGGTTGGTGCAATGGGGTTTAACTTTGTCAGACAAATGATGAA
Organism: Solanum bukasovii; assembly: GCA_029582585.1. NCBI lineage: Eukaryota > Viridiplantae > Streptophyta > Magnoliopsida > Solanales > Solanaceae > Solanum > Solanum bukasovii. Next base: position 5,793 of record JAJOOI010022408.1, read on the forward strand.
GATATTGATCATTTATTCTTCAAATGCTCTTATGCTGAAAAGGTATGGAGTAAACTATTAGGGTGGCAAGGTATACAAAGACAAAGTATGAATTGGCAGGAAGAAGTTCGATAGGCAGTGAGGAACATGAAAGGGAAAAACAGTAAGATGCAGGTATACAAAATGATAATGGTAGGAGCATTATACTGGTTGTGGAGAGAAAGAAATGGTAGAATATTTCAAAAGAAGCAAAGGATACCGGAAAGTATTGTTCAACAAGTCATACAAGAGGTTCATGGAAGAGAATCCCGGCAACCTAGATTAGCTAGTAGGCTGCAAGAACTCAATGTATATCCCTGAATTATAAGAGTATTAGGTAGATAGGGATGGTTTATGTTTGTGCTTCAGCAAGACTTGGGACTGCATGTCCAAGTTTGGCTGGTTTTTTTCTATTAAGCTCTTTGGTAAATAAAATAATTTTACTTACCGAAAAAAAAAACTACTAAAATACAAAGAGAAAATGGCCAACTCCCCCCCCCCCCAATCTATACCCGAATTCTCAACTACCCACTCATACTTCACGGGGGTCCTATTACCCCCTTGGACTATTTTAAAGTGGAATTATTTGCTTCCTAAATGTTGATGTGGCAAAGAAGGTGTAGTTCACTCTCTTTGGGAGAGTGAGAGATAAAAAAATAATTAAAATATCAACTTTATAAATATTTAATTTATTTCATATTAATATTCTATTTATTTTAATAAATAAATAAATTATGTTTCCTTTTATTTTTTTACCTTCGTTTATCTTTTCCCTTTAATCTTCATCAGATCCAGACACCAGTGATGGCTCACATCAACCACCAGGTCACCACCCTCATCAACTTTTCATCACTAAGTCAATTCTCATATTCAAATCACATATTTTTCATCATATCTCCACTTTTCATCACTTTGAAAATTTGTTGGTAGCTCAAAATCAAAATTAAAATCAAAATTGAAAGTTGGAAGAATCGAACTTTAGACTAGTCATTAATGGAGGAGTTCACTAAGTAATAGATTCAATTAATGGAGAAGAATTCATTAAAGAAATCATTGGGTAACAAATCATTTGATGAAGAAGACCCATTTATTCAAATTGTTTTAAACATCAATTGAGTTTCTCATATCAACATTGTTAAATCTAAATCAATACTAGTCTCTCCGCAAGTCTGATACCTTTATTTCAGCAAGCAAGTATAATTTTGATGAAGGTCGAAGAGCGGTAGTCGTCAAATCTGCAGAAGCCTTCAAAGAAAAAGAAATGAAGGAATGGAAAAGAAAGAGAAAAGGAGAAGATGAAAATATAACACAAAAAAAATTAAAATATAAAAGAATAATTATTATTTTTATATAAAAAAAGGGGTAATATTACGTGACAGCGCGTGTTGACTACTACCTAGCTAATACAAATTTGGGCCTGAGTTTGTAGAGGGTTAAATATTTCACTTTTAAAAGGTTAGGAGGTGATAGGATCCCCGTAAAGAATAAGTGTGTAGTTGAAAATTCAATAATAGTTTGGGGATGCTTTTGGCCATTTTTCTCAAATACAAATTGACTAAAGAAGCACACACATGCACACATATAACCCCAAGTGATATCCAGTCACTTGTAGAACATAAAATTTTGTGTCGAAATACTTCAAATAAGTAGTCCATAATATTGAGTTGTTAATCTAACTATAACCTCACACATAAATATGTAACCTACAATATCAAATTCATCTTTATCTTCTTGTATTTTATTTTAAAAGGAGAGCTCATACAAACATAGCACCACCCCACCCACACATGCACGACTGAATAACAAATTTAAACAATAAAAAGATCTAATTCAAAGTAGCTAATCAACAAATTAGCAAAAAAATCACAAAACATATGTAACAATATGATATGAGTTACATTTCATACTAAGATCGAATGTATATTTAATACCATAACATAAATCATAACAAAATAAGCATGAAGTTACATTTCAAACAAAAATTGACATCTACATTTTAAATCATAATATAAATTCTAATAAAATCTGAGTATAACACTAACAAAAAACACAAAATAAATAAAAGAAAAAATCATTTTTTCGTCTTTTATTTTAAAGATTATTCTAAGATAGCCTTTGAACTCGACCACAATTTCTTGATTGACTATGATTAGTGTAATGACCTGGTAGGTCATTTTTGAAAAGTTTCGTGAATTTATCATTTTTCCCTTCCGTGATTGACCTCGAGTCTTCTATGATTGAGTTTAGAAAAGTTAGTTTTGAACTTTGAGGTAAAAGTTGAGAATTTGGCATGTTTTGAGTTTGAAAGGCTAAGTTGTTAAGAAAGTGGTTTTGGGTGTCATTCGGGGTTTGGATGCTCAGATCAAAATTTTGAGAGTTCTGTTGGATTCAAGGAATAATTTTAGGCATATGTAAGGTCTTGGTTAATTTTTGAGAGGTCCCGAGCTTGTTTTAGACTTTCAAGCTTTGAGTTAGTTTCTTGTGGTTTTCACGGATGTCGGGTCATAGAGACCTCATGAATCATGTTTTGACTATTTCATTGAGTCCAGAACTTCGAGTATATTTGATTTTCATATGTGGTTTGTGTTCACGGGGTTCCAAACGAATTCTGAGGATCGATGTTTGGAGAGTTGGCTCTGTTTTCTAGGGTTGCAGGCCTCGCTTTTGCGAAGGTCATGTCACTTAAGCGAAGGACCTATCGCTTAAGCGACCTTCATTTAGCGAAGGTCGTTCACTTTTGCGATGCCTGAGAATTTTGCAGGGTTCGCTCAATTGCGAGACCTTAGAGAGTTTTGACCTGCCATTTTCGGGGTTTAAGCCTCATTTTCCATTTTTGAGCTTGGGGAACCCCTAGTGGCGATTTTGGAAAGGTTTTCTTGTGCTAAATCATTTGGGTAAGCTTCTATAATCCTAAACCTTCATTTCCATTTGATTTTTATGGGTTTAAACATCAAAATATGAGATTTTGATTGGTGAATGATGATTTTTTTAAAGGACTCAAGTTCTTAGCTAAAATGGAGATTTTGAACTGATTTTAAGTACTTTTTTTTATATGATTTCCCCCAATGAATTCCTAGAGCCTTGAGTAATGTTTTCAAGTGTTAAAATTTTTGGATTCAAACCTTACTTTCGGAATTGAATTTTATGTTGATTGACCCACTTCTTAAGAGATTTGATGTGGGTATTGTTGTTTCCGGAAATTTATTGTGGATACTTGCTTGTGTATAGATTGTGTGGCTTTGGCAGTGATTTGGAAGGGACATACTCAACTTTTGGAGTGAATATTGATTGATTTAAGGCAAGTGATCTACTAAATCTTGTATTCTAGTAGGATTTGTGTACTTTCTTCATTGCTTGTGTGTTGGAGTAATGGAGATGAGGTGAGGGATTTAATTGTCCACTTGATACATCTTAATGAATAAAGAGGGGCTGAAATGAAAAAGACTATGTGATGAACATGATGATGTGAATTGCCTTGTTGTGACCCTTGTTGATTGATTGATGAAATGCTTGAAATCATGAATGTGGACTTGAATTGTGTGGATTGTTGTCTCTTTCGAGTGGTGTGATATTGCTTGTGTGCATTGACTGTGAACAGCGTGATGAGACATGTGATGATCTATGATGCCGAGGTCTTTTCTGGCGAGTGTTGTGATGTCGAGGTCTTTGCTGGCGAGTGTTGTGATGCCGAGGTCATTTTCGGCAAGTGTTTATAAAGTCGATGAGAAATGGTTCTGGCTAGTGACTTGATATACAGTCGATGGGAAATGGTTCCGACTAGTAATTTGATATAAAGCCGGTGGAAAATGGTTTCAACAAGTGATTTGCTATAAAGCCGATGGGAAATGGTTCCGGCCAATGATATTGTGCCGATGAGAAATGATTCCGGCAAGAGATTGATTATTGTGACTTGATGAATTTGATGCTTATGCGTGACTTGCTTGTTACTTAAGATTGATGTACTTGTTGTGTGTGATTGAACTACTTGATATTGATGTTGACTTACTTGATTCGTGTGATTATTGAGGGTGACTAGTAAACTATGGATATTGGGCCTTGTGAGCTGTGTTTAATAGAATTGCTAGGTTGGGTGGATTTATGTGCAGGTTGTAGTTTGATGAGGTTCGATTAAAGTGTAAGGAGTATTCGATTTCTAGCTAGATGTCTTGTTTATTAGGTTGCGTGCTGAGTGTCGTGTTCTTGGTACTCACTCATTGCTTCTACATTTGTGTATGTTCCGAGTTCGGACCTGTGTGATCTTCTTCTACTTCTCTTGACATTCGAGGCTCGTTGAAGGACTTGAGAGGTAGCTGCTTGTCATCTTGACGAACCATGTTTTCCTTTTATCATGCTTTGTTCTACTTGAAAAGCAAGACATTTAAGACTTGTATTTATCTTTCGAATTTTGTATTTTCATTAGTGACTTGTACATGTGACAACTAGATTTTGAGGGTTTTAATAGAATGAATGCGTTTTCCTCCTTTGTCTTGTTCTTGCTTTACTGTATTCCGCATTTCTTTCATTTTTGTTGGATTGATGCTGACTTGTCTTGATGGGAATAAACAAGTGTCATCACGTCCATTTTTGGATCGTGACAATTTGAATAAATCTTGAATAAAATCGAACACTAAGTATCAAAATCTGATACACAAAATAGAAAAATAGATTTTGAATCTACACGTTTGAATTTCTAAAAACTAAATTTGAAGAACAATAATGTTTCAACACTCTCTTTTGGTAAAATTAGAAGTTGTAAGAATTTTAAGAAAGTAAAAAGAAGTTATACAATTAGCAAAATAAGTGCAAGGAATTCAAAAAATAAGTTTGGAAATAACAAGACATAGTTAAGTTAAAATATGTCGCTCGCATTTTCATTCATAATTTAAGTATCTCACTATAATATGCAACACTTTTTTATTTTTTCTCGCACGCTATTTTCACGGACAAAGTTGCCAAAACTTTGAACCAACGAGAAGTCATTGTCACCCCCAATTTGTTATCCAAGTTACCACACATGGTTGATCAGATTTCTCATTCTGATTTGACTCCATGAAACAAGATTTAACAGAAAGAGACGCGAGGAAGAGCAGAGTAATGTGATATAGGAGGTGAGCAAAAGTATAACTGTGTTTATTTGAGCTCACATGGAGGCAAGATCCTAAATTTATGAAGAAAACCCATATTTTACCCTTTAATTTGCTTCAAACCATCGATCGATTCATTGACCCGAATTTGACGGGCTGGAGATGGCACCGCAACAGCAGCAGGTGGAGGAAGATGAACATGTGTACACACTGGATGAAGCTCTTACAGCTCTGGGTTTTGGCAAATTCCAGTATTTGGTGTTGGGTTATGCGGGTCTTGGATCAATGGTGGATGCTGTTGAAGTTATGATTCTTTCTTTTATTGGACCAGCTGTTAAGTCTCAATGGGGGCTTTCTTCTACACAAGAAACTCTTATTACTACTGTTGTGTTTGCTGGCATGCTTATTGGAGCTTACTTTTGGGGCATTCTTGCTGACAACTATGGAAGAAGGCAAGCCTATTTTCCCTTTTTAGTATTTACTGAAAAAGTTTATGTTGGTGTTTCTCTTTTTCAAATTGGGTGAGTAGTGAATAATCATATTTGAGTCTGTAGATTGCTTAATTGTTGTTTGGTTTAAGTTGTCATGGATGATTATACACTTTCATTTTCCATCACCAGGAAAAGTCTTCTGATTGTGGCAATAGTGACAACCGTATCTGCATTTCTGAGTTCCTTTTCTCCAAACTATATATCACTGCTCATTCTTCGTATGCTGGTTGGAACTGGTCTGGGTGGTGGGCCTGTATATGGATCTTGGTTTCTAGAATTCGTGCCTTCTCGAAATAGGGGCATGTGGATGGTTATCTATTCAACGTTTTGGACAATTGGAACAATACTTGAGGCTTTATTGGCTATGGTACATCCTTTGCTTGTGTATTTACCTTACAAAAAAAAAGTGGAAACTGGTACATCCTTTAGCTGTTCTTATGTACTGCCTATCTATTGTGAAGTCGTTCTCCTCTTATCGGGATTTTAACAAGATATGATTTGTGAATAAAATAAGAATTAGAAGACACTGTAACTTGTGTTTTTCTATATCTAATTCTTGTTTATTACATGCTACTATGTTGGACTATATACACATAGATATTTACATACATAGGAGTCCATTTGGCTGCTTGATAATTGTGTTCTACAAGGATTGTATATGTAACAATCCTTCCAGCTCTCATACACATACAGGTTAATTGTTAGGTTTAGACTAGAGAATTGCTAATTAACTTGGTTGTCTTACATCCCCTCTCAAGCTGGTGGTGGGATGAGCAGCAACACCCAGCTTGGCTCGAAGTAGCTGACACTGATGTTTGGGCAGTGGTTTGGTAAAAAAATCTTGGCAATGTGCTGATGCAACGGAGCAAACTTGGTCACAATAGCTCCCCAGATAACTTTCTCGCGGATAAAATGATAATCAAGCTCGACATGCTCCATACGAGTGTGCAACACTGGATTAGCTGATACATGCAAGGCACTAATGTTGTCTGTGAACAACATGGAAGGTTGAGGCAGGGAAATGCCAATGTCTCACAATAAGTAACTGATCCAAGTTAGGTCGGCAGCTAAAGAGACCAACGAGCGATATTCAGCTTTGGCTCTTGACTTGGCGACAGTGTGTTGCTTCTTTGATGACCAGAGAAAACACAAATGCCAGTAGTAGAGTGCCTAGTGATGGGACAACCAGCCCAATCTGCATCAGAGAAGCCGACCAAGTTAAGAGAGGATTGAGCAAAAATGTGCAGGCTTAGGTGTGAAGTTCCAACAATGTAGTGAAGTACATGTTTGATCCCAGCCCAACGAACCTCAGTAAGATGCTGCGCGAATGGCAAAACAAGTTCACTGCATGGGAGATTCTGGTCCAGTTAATGTGAGGTACTGAAGTGCACCAACAACGCTGTGATAGTCGTAGGGATCAACTGGGAGTACCACCCAAGCCATGAAGCTGATGCTTTTTAAAGGAGTGGGATGAGCCCGAGAAGCTACCATGCGTTGAAGTATGGAAGTAGCATACTTTTGCTGACTAAGAAAAAGGCCATCCTTGTCATGATGAAGTGAACTGCAGGCCAAGGGAAAAAAAAATCAAGGGGCCCGAAGTCTTTCATTGCTAAATGTGATTATAGCTTGCAAATAAGAGCAGACAACATGAAGGAGTTACTGCCATAAAAAATAATGTCATTCCTGTAGAGGAGGAGCAAGATTTTACCTTCAAACGAATGAAGAACAAATTGTGAAAATATGCTTTGCTGCAAAAGAAGACGAGATATAATAGATACGAGCTGAACTTGTGCTCAGATGAGCTTCAATTAGGATGGAATAGCAAGTCTTAGGATCCATCTTGTTACTTTCCGCTATATATACATACAGACTTCCACAATGACTAAAAACCTATCATCTGTATGTGGCAGATTCCTTCACGTATAGACAATGTTTTTAGATTAAGAAATGTCTCAGTAACAACTCTCAAATGCATGTAGGAAAACGTTTATACGTGAATAAGATCCAATTTGTGCATAATAAAGTGAATATTACACTTTTCCAAAGTATAAAGTGGAAAGAATAACTATCTCTCTTTTAATAAGTGAAATAGGAATAGGATGATCGTGTAACTCATCTAATACTCTGCGGAAGTCAATGGAAGCTAAACAGAGTATAACAGAGGAAAAAGGAACAATGTCGAGTCACAAAAAGTCTGCTTTCTGTCCACTGTTAATTTTCATCTTCTTTTAAATATGAATAATTGACACTACGCTTTTGTGGTGCCTCATTGACACTTTACCACTAATATCCATGGGTCAAGTAAGATTTAAGAGATTTTGGAACCAAGGTATAAGCATCTTCTGAATGGAAATCTTTACTTGCAAAGACGGTCCATATAAAACAATAACTTGTCCATATCTGTTTGCATTCTTTTGAAGGGTTTGCTTAAACAAATGAGAACACACACACATTTGTATATACAAGGTATATGCATTTCACTTCTTTCATCTTTGATTTATTTGAATTATTTTCTAATAACAGTTCTAGTTCTACTTTTATCTGTATTTCCAGTTCTTCTCTAAAAACTTCTAGTTAAATTGTTCAGTTGTCTCAATAGGACTAACACATATTTATCACCAATGAAGCGCGGTTATTGGCTTCATCGTCTAGACCCCTCCAAAAAAAAAAGACAGGTCTCAAATCCCAAACAGAACTTAATTCAAAGAAACAACAAGGGGGGTTGAGAAAAGTTTCACCCAGAAAACTTAGAACAATTCTCCTAAATTGGTCTGACTTCCCTAGAATTCGAGGAGCTGAGCCAGAACATAGACGACTGTAAGTGCATAGAAGGTGATGAACCAGATAAGCTGTGCTTGGTCACTTGCTCCCACACATTTTGTGGTTCTGTAGTCTTCAGTAGAGAATGATTAGGTTATAACTAAGAATTGTCTTACTTGATTATTATCACTTCATCGGATATCATTTTCTGTAGTTTTTTATCGTTGACAGTTTGTAGCGCTCCCAAACAGTTAGTAATTAATGAGAAAAATGAAAACAAAGAAGAGTCTGTATCTTACCATATTTGTAAATATTGGAAAAACTTATTGCAACTTGCTTGGTATTTCTTGCAGATTATCATGCCAAGACTAGGTTGGAGGTGGTTATTGGCTTTATCGTCTATACCATCATTTGCAGCACTTCTCTTGTACATTTTTACAGTAGAGTCTCCTAGATATCTATGTGCCGAAGGCAGAATAAGTGATGCACATGATATTTTGAGGAAAATAGCTGTTGTCAATCAGACAAAACTCCCCCCTGGGATGCTTGTTTCTGATCAAGTGACACAGCTGGATGAGGAAGAGGAATTGCTTAGGCCGAGAGCAAACAAAATCTTCAATTTTAAGACAGGATTGTCTTCATCCCTGATGCTTTTATCCCCACAATTACTACGAATTACCCTCCTCATGTGGGTGGTTTATTTTGGAAATTCATTTGCCTATTATGGCATTATATTGCTGACATCACAGTTCAGCGCTGGGGAAAGTCAATGCTTCTCAGTTGCTTTGCATGTGAAAAATGATACAAGCCTCTATACAGACGCGTTCATCACTAGCCTTGCTGGTACTTCTACTTTCATTTTCTTGTGTCAAATTGCGATTCTATTATTTCATCTCAGCTCCCATTTGACTTGATTACAATTTGTAAATCTAAGTTATTCTTTGTCTTTCAGAGCTTCCTGGGCTTCTTATTTCAGCTGTAGTGGTGGAGAAAGTTGGTCGGAAATATTCAATGGCCCTGATGTATATCATGGGGTCCCTTTTCCTTTTTCCACTTGTTGTACCTCAGAATGAGGCATTAACAACAGCATTGCTATTTGGAGCTCGTATCTGGTTCATAGGGACCTTCACCCTTGCTGGTGTTTATTGTCCAGAGGTGAGTATCACTCTTTACCTTCTTGAAGCACTTCTTTCTTCTCTCTTTCTTAGCTTCATCGTTCTGACTTGTTCAATGTCTTGACATGTCAACTTATTTTGGTCCCTACCAGTCTAAACTTGATAGATAGATATTCCTTGTCTTTCATGTATTCAATTGAACAGAGAATTTTGAACTCCTACCTTTCACATATTAAAAGTTGACTTTGTAAGAGTTCTTTCTCCACTGGAACTGTGTTTTATTTGGTTGAAGTGGCAAACAACATTTATGTTCATTATTGGGCATCTTAAACTGTTGACTGCATGA
>JAJOOI010022409.1:0-21580 GCA_029582585.1 Solanum bukasovii
CAGGAATAGCATCAACACCTGTAACTAAATCCCACAGATCTTGTCCTTGAAGATATGCCTCCATGCACAATCTCCAATAATTGTAGTTCGTCCCTACAAGCTTCTCAATTCCTGATGTGGAATTGTTTCCTGCATTTGATAACTCCATAACTCCACAACTTCAAATACTGTAACGAAGCTCTGATACCATGAAACAAAAAATAGAAAGCAGAAGATGAAGATATTTGGGAATAAGACTCTTTTTATTTTCCTGAAGAGAAACGAAACATTACATCTGAAATTTATAAGCTAAAAGTTAACAAACTTCTCCAGAAAATAAGCTAAACAACCTGCTCCTAAAATAGCTCCTAAAATACTTATTCAAACCTAAATAACATAACAGAAACAAAGACTAAGTCTTGCCAAGGCAAACCAGTAGATATTTAAATTAAATAAGTAAGATGCACTAATTTTCTATACCTAGCTGCACGAAATATCGTGACATGTACAAAGAGCGGAGTGCCCTTAATAACTTCAAATACACAAACATCACCAAATTTTAACTCATTTTATACCATAAATGTCTTCCAACCACGATGAACATTAGCATTTCTAGTTATGGTAGTGCATTTGACAAACCACGATCCCGTGGAACATGAATCACTATATTGCCATAGTTCTCAAGGAAATACTTCCTAGCAAATGTTGATGATATTTTCTGCCAAAGAGATGGACACAGTAAAACGAGTAATGGCATGAATCCATATGGATCGAATAAAGATTTTGATAAGTCTACAGAGTTTATTGCTTAATTGCTAGTATATATTGTGTGGAGATATATGATGGTTGCATAAATAACATAATGAATGGATTCTTAGATTTAAAAGATTTTGATCTTTGATATGGTATAGTGCTCTGTTTGCCATTACTGTTTTGTTCTTATCATAACCAATCTTGGATTGTTGCTTGTACATCCCATAACCTCCTCCGTTTTCTTCAAAATAAAAAGTCATTATCAATGTATTACTAATAAGTCATCATGTAAGTAGAAGATCAATTTTGTCTAGAAAACACCTTCTTACTTTTGGTATGTCTTGTGAAAGAAAGCAAAGCTACGTTTTCTTGGGAGTTTTCCACAACATCATCATTTGCATCCATTCTGGTCTTTTTCTTTTGCTTCCACGTCCTAATGGAAAATGACCCAAAATCTCAGTGCCTTCACCATGTTCTTCTGAAAAATTCAAGCCAATATAACCTTAATGAAACAATAAGAAAATTACAAGTACAACGAAAGTTGTATATTCTAGACTATCTTATAAGAGAGAATTCAACTTTATCACCTTATGAACCTCCTGTATGGTGATTTAATTTCTTGGTATGGACTACTTTGGGTTGAGAGCATGAAACAAAATTATCAGTTTTGATAACCTTACTTTTACTATCAGAACCCCTTGGCATTTTTGCGACTGTATTTTGCATTAGAATGCTCCCAACTGCACGAAATATTATGACATCTACAAAGAGCTGGCTCTTAAGCACTTCAAATACACAGACATAACCAACTTTCAACTTATTTTCTAGCACGAACGCCTTCCAACCAGAATGAACTTTAGCCTTTTATGTTCCAACACTACATTTGACGAATCAAGATCCGCTTCCTGGATTACGAAGCACTAAATTGCCATCGTTCTCAAGGAAATACTTCCTAGAAAATTTGACGCTACGGACTTCCGATGATATGGGTAAGTAAATTAATTTTGACATAGTGCAAAATGGAATAAAGAAAGATTAGAGTACTACAAAGTTCATAAATATAAGAGCTTGTTGCTTACCAGATTGAATGGTGTAGCGACATATGATGGTTGCATAAAAGATAAAATGAATGGATTCCTAGATTTAAACTCTCTTTGTCTATTACCCTCTTGTTCTGATCATAAACACTTTTGGATTGTTATTTGTAAATCCTGCAGTCTGCATTGCTTTCTTCAAACAAAAAATTAAGATCATTGTGTTAATAAATGAATTTAAGCCATATACAACAACTATGTAAAGGTTTGTTTTACCATTTCTACAAAGCTACTTATTACCACAAAGATATATGATCTAATAAATGACTTGATTGTGTAATTAGCTTTACAATGTCAATCATAAAACTTAAACTCATAATATTAAATTATCATGTAACAAAATAGAATTTCCCACATCTTCTTCGTATCTTTTCCTTTTGCTAGACTGTCCATTAGAATGACAGATCACTTTTTTGGTGCATGGTGTGTTTCATGACAATGAAAGGTACGTATACTATATAGATATTCAATTTCGGGTGCACTCAAATCAAATATAGTGACATTAAAATGAGAATGAGCATTGTATCTGATCATCAAAAAGTGTCCACGACTTATTGAATAACAGTCACAGAATTCCTTCCATCATTTGGCTAGCCAAATTTGGGGTTGAGAATGTTGCACTTCTCCACTGAAAACCTCAAGATACACAGGATTTAACATGTTCTTTAAACATCTACTGGAATCCTCTTCATGTGTACAAAGAAAATCTGGACTCAGTTTCATAAATCTCGAAATCAAAGACACTAAAATATAGTACCAATTAATCCTCATAACTAACTACTAAATGTATTTTTTTGTAATGACCCAGAAGGTCATTTTTTTAAAATTTTGAATATTCGTTTAACTTTAATTAATTGGTGGGTAATTCTAAATAATTGACTTAATCGATAGTTAATGGGCTAAAGTGATCATTTAATAATACCCTATACCACTTGGCCATGTGTTAAAGTGAATTAAACTGTTTGGGGTTTAGTATATGAGTCATAACTGAAAAAGGAAAAGAAAAGGACGTCCGACTATCGAAAGAAGGAGAGAACTGACGGCGATAGAGAAAATAAACGAAGGGAAAATGAGTGAAGCGGTAAAGTAATCAAGCTTTTTCCTTTCAATGATTATTATATAATTTGGATGATTTGATTATTGATAATTTAAAGCGTATTGTTGGAACATTGAAAAAGGTAAAAAGACAAAATATTTGTTATTAATGGGTTGAACAAAATCATAAAGTGAATGGAAAATTGTAGTTGTTCAACGTGGGTCACTGGAAAAAATAAAATTGTGGAATTAATTTTAATGGATAATTAGTATGTGATGATTGTTATGTTATGTGTGGTTAATGCTTAGGAATTAAGCTTGGTATACAATAATGGTGTATTAATTTTTAGGTTCGGTGGTCACGTTCATTGAGTGGATAATTTGTAATTCGGCTTAATTTCGTAATATTATCATATTATGATTCAACTTTTGATAAATTGGTATATGAAATTAAATATTAGGTGTATTGATTTATATGAAAATCATCAAATTTATGATATTTGGGGGAAATTAGACCTAACCCTAGGCTTGAAATTTAGGAGGATGATATGTAACGTATTGGTTGGCATCAAGAATTAGAAACTGGATTATAGTAATGTGGGTGTGGTGAAATTAGAAATCCTATCGCGATTATTTTTGTAAATAGATTGTATTGATTGGAAGCTCAGTAAAAAGGGAAGGCTCAAGCCCCGGAGTGATTTTTCGATTGTTTGAGGCAAGTGGATTTCTAAACCCTTGTTAAGTGCATAAAATCGTATATTTCCTTGTGGTATGTGTTGGGGAGTAATGAGACTTGGTGATGGTTTGACTTGTCCATGTTGAATAATTCTAATGATGGAAAAAGGGTAGTAAAAGGCTATGCGATTAATTATTGGTGTGTGATGTGTTGAGAATGGTTTGAATAGATTATTGATTCATTGTTGATGTTGTATCACGATTGTATTGATGTGCATTGTGCATTGTTATGAAAATGACCATCTCCCCATTATTTGTGTGAATATGTCATTTGCATTGTCTCTGATACCATTTTGTCACGACCCAAAAATGGATGTTATGACACTCGTCTTATCCCACCAAGACAAGTCAGCCTAAAATCCAACCATTTTGATAAAGTTCGGAAATAAAATAAAAATAAAAGTCCAATAACAATTACTAACATGAATAACAAGTCAACTTAACTAAATCCTCAAAACCTGGTTGTCACGTGCACAAGCCTCTAATGTAAATACTATAATTGAAATAAAATACGCAAGTCTCAAATGACGTTGACTCTTAAGTAAAACAAAATCATAACTAGGAGTAAGAGAGTTCGTTGAAAAGACAAACAACTACCTCACAAATCTCCACAGAAAGCCTCGAAAACGAAGAGAATAAAAGGTATCACGAAGATCCGGGCTATTCTTTCATAACTAACTACTGAAACAAAAATTTCCATAGTAATCTAATTAAATCCTACTAAAACCTATGTTGCTCACTCAAATTCTTTGAAATGCACTACTTTTGAAACATTTGACACGCACTCATCAACATTATTGAAGAGTTCGAGCAATATAGACTACAAGTAGAATATATTAAGAGACACAAATACAAATTCATTGTCCTATTTCAAAAGATATAGGCATCATATGTTTGAAAATTAAATAATGGAATTACAATCATCAACAATAAATATTTAACTAACTTGATCATTCATATCAGTAGTGAAGTTTTCATTAAAATTTACACATAAAATTAGCCGTGAATTCCTATAACTCATACAAAATCATAAGCCTAAATTTTTCATTAATTTTTATTATGTTTTTAACTATATACACCACTATATATCTAATTTGGTTCTACAGAGACATAAATAAATGAATTTTAAAACATAAATCAATGAAAAAAAGGGGGAGAAATTAATTGTACATACTCGACAGGTGTATTATAATCTTGTAAAACTTTGTCTGCACAAAAATGTTGTTTTTTATAAAAATTTCAAGGATAAATCATTCATCAATTTGCCGGCAAATCTTGCTAATAACCATGTTTGTTTTTGTCAATCAAGCTTCACAATGATATAGTAATATTGTAGAATCAACAGTATCATGTCTTGCTGCACTCTGCAGAATTGATATGTAAATAAACAACCATTTCTCTATTTATGCTGACACTTTTCGTTTAGTTATTTATAAAAAAAATAATTACTACTTTCTAGAAAAATTATACAATGGTAAAGGCACATTCAACAATATTTGTGTGAGGCTCTATTGTTTTTTTTGACACTTAATAGTGGATCTATTTTTTTTTTACTTTTTTACCATTCTTCTTCCACTCACTCTTCTTTTCTTTCATTTTCTTTTTCTTTTTACTCCTAAAAAATATCAACTCTCAACTATATAATTAAATAATTGATGTAATTAATAAATATACTAATAAATATTTTTTGTCAAAATAGCTAAAAATGTTCTTATAACTTAATATTAAAAACAATCCTATTATTCAATATATTTAATAATATCAACTTAACTAAAAAACAAATCAGTGTCTTCTTAATTATTAGAACTTTTCAAAAATCAAACCAATTTAACTTTTTTATTCTATATATCTTTTTCATTTGTTTTAGTTCATATATGTGCAATCATTTTCTTAATATAAACTATCAGTTATTTTCTTTTTTAATTTTTAGTTACAATCATTTAAAATACTTAATAGATAAACGCTAATAAAAACTAATAATAATAATAATCATAATAATAATAATAATAAGTATCATGATTTTTTTAAAATAAAAAAAATTTAAAAAATTATTATTTACTTGTTCACTTCTTTTAAAAAAACTAGTTAGAATAATATATCATTACTATTTATATGATCATATAAACTTAATGTTTTAGTACACAATTTTATTTGTTATAATATTATTCTAATAAAATTGGACTTAAAAAATAATGTGCAAAATACTATATTTGTTTTTTTTAATTTATACAATATGCAACTATAACTATATAAATAATTGATGCAATATATATATATATATATATATATAGAGAGAGAGAGAGAGAGAGAAATATATAATAACTTCTAAAGAAAAAAATATTTTCGTTTTTTCTCATATATTTTTTTTTTATAAGATCAAACAATAGCTTATTTTTTCATTACATTAATCACACCAAAATGAGTCAATTTATAGAGACATTATAAATAAACGCATTTTTATATAGCAAATAAAATGAGCTAAGTAATCAAGTAAGAGAAGGATACTTGTCGTTAGTGAACCCAACTCTTGTTTTGAGGCTCACCAATTCACATGCAAATGATGCAAATAAGCAGAATCTTTAGGGATAACCCTACCTATGTTTTAGTTTTACTAGATTCAAACCTGAATAAGATAGGTATCTAGACCGGCTTACCTTAGTGGACAACTCGAGTCATAAGGGCAACTGATAGATAATAGCGCTTTTTCGACTTCATTATTGATCCAACCTCATCTAACATGTGTGGCTAAAATCCTTCATTGAGTATCAAGATACTCCAGGTTTATCTCAATAGAAGTAGGGTGCATAACTGCATTAATGTGAATGTGTGTGAAGTATTACTAGAAACTCATAGTGATTAAATAAGAGAAGATAATTTAATACAATTCAATATATAAAAACGATAAATGAGTAAAGAGTAGCACATTAGGCCATCATACATAATATATCCAAAAAATAATAATAAACTCAAGTAAGAGCCAATATAATAAAAGCTTGAATTTTGGTTATTTTCCAGCAGAGTCGCCAGAAATGTCATATCCCTTTTTACATATCGAAAATAGTGTTTTCCAATTTAAGTGACGGTATTGAATAGAGATGATTTTTATTTTTTCAGAGTCACCACTTGAATTTGAGTTATGGTGTTACAAGTCACTTTTTTTTGGTTTAATCCCTAATCAAAAGGAAAATGACTCTTTATTTGGTCTGCAAACTAGAAATTATGGTAAGGAATTATGTTGATAGAGGGAAATGTAATAGTCATCCCTCGAATCCTGTAGTTATAGCATGGTCATTTTTATTAACTTATATTTACTTTAACTATCTTTTGGATATATTTTTGTAGGTCATGATTTGCTCGCATTTTTTATTTATTGAACTTTTATTTGGTCTTGACCTTCATACGTAACCGCATTCTTGATTTTCACGATTAGAGACATAACTATTTTCTTTGCATAACACTTACTAACCTTATTTTTTATAAGTCTCTACTTTAAATTAATAAAAGATAATTATATTAGTAGACAAGTTGCGTCACCTCATCGTTGAGTTTATTTTAATGTCTCAAAAAAAGGATGTGTAACCACATTTTTAATTGAAAGATTTTTTCTAATGTGCCTAAAACTCATTTAGTATTAAAAACTCTTACTCTTATTTTTGTAAATTCTAGATAACAAATCAATTTGTTTGATTATTATATTGATCAGTGATATTTTTTCAATTAAACTTCTCCCTCTATGCAAGGATTCAACTAACCTAAAATAGAGTAAATTCAAGTTCAATAATATAACTTATTTGTTTTTTATTAGGTAATGACCAATTTATCCAAAAATACATAAATTAAAATAGACAATTGACTTCAATATTAAGCTACAACAATGTCATAAAACAAGTGGCTTAGACACAACAAAATTGAATAACAATAAAAAATAAAATCCCTATATAATAATATGATTTTATTCATCTTTTAGAAATTCGCACTTACAATAATAACATAAATAATAACTCAAGATCACTAATCATGTGAGTAGTTTATTTAATTTGTCAAAGTAAACTCAAGATGTCAATATTTATTTAATCAAATTATGAATGGAACAAAACTATAAAAAAAAAAATCACATAGTTACATTAAATTCCATGAATAAATTAAAGAAATAAGATAAAAATCTTAAATAAAGAGAATACGTACCAAAAAGTTTTGACCAAACCTCGATTAAAACGCCCACAAATCTTTTGTAGATTGTTTGTGATGTTATATGTGTTGTGTTTAGATAAAGTAGCAATGAAAAAGGAAGAAAATATGTGAATGTATTGATGAATTTTTGAAAGAAAAGAAAACTAAAAAATAAAATGAATTCCCTTTTTTTATTTTTTGTGCCCAGCGTGTGTGTGTTTTTTTGTTGATTCTCCCCCTTTTGTTTTTGTGTGTATTGTTTTATAGCGGCATGTAGTAAGTAGGAAAAATTAACGGTTGTGGGTGTTGATGTACGTGTGTGTGTTGTGTAGAAAATGGAGGGAAGTGTTATGAAACTGGATAGTGTAATTGGGGGAAATGGGGGTGGGGTTTATGAGGAAGCGGGGTGAAGTGTAAGGTGGGTGTGTTAAGTTTATTAAATAAAATAATATAATATTTTTTTAATTATTTTTTCAACAAACAAAAATTGAGTAGCTAATCATATATTATAAATAAGAAATACTAGCATATTTATTAAACTAAAATAAAAATAAAACAAATATTTTTTTTTATTTTCAAATATTTTAAAATAAACTTACTAAAATAATACAAAATTTTACGAAGCACTAGATTACCATCGTTCCCAAGGAAATACTTCCTAGAAAATTTAGACGCTACGGACTTCCGATGATATGGATAAGTAAATTGATTTTGACATAGTGCAAAATGGAATAAAGAAAGATTAGAGTACTTCAAAGTTCATAAAGATAAGAGCTTGTTGCTTACCAGACTGAATGGTGTAGAGACATATGATGATTGCATAAAAGATAAAATGAACGGATTCCTAGATTTAAACTCTATTTGTCTATTACCCTCTTGTTCTGATCATAAACACTCTTGGATTGTTATTTGTAAATCATGCGGTCTTCATTGCATTTTCAAACAAAAAATTAAGATCATTGTGTTAATAAATGAATTTAAGTCATACAACAACCATGTAAAGGTTTTTTTTACCATTTCTACAAAGCTACTTATTACCACATAGATTTATGATCTAATAAATGAATTGATTGTGTAATTAGTTTTACAATGTCAATCATAAAACTTAAACTCATAATACTAAATTATCATGCAACAAAATTGAATTTCAATTTAGGTCATGGTCAATAAGATCCTCACTTAGTCTCTCTTGTGTGTATGAAGGTGAAGCTACATCCTCTTCGTGTCTTTTCCTTTTGTTAGACTGTCCATTAGAATGACATATCATTTTTTTGGTGCATGGTGTTTTTCATGACAATGAAAGGTACGTATATTATATAGATATTTAATTTATGGTGCACTCAAATCAAATATAGTGACATTAAAATGAAAATGAGTGTTGTATCCGATCATCAAAAAGTGCCCACGACTTATTGAATAGCAGTCACATAAATCCTTCCATACTTTGGCTAGCCAAATTTGGGGTTGAGAATGTTGTACTTCTCCATCGGAAATCTCAAGATACACAGGATTTAACATGTTCTTGAAACATCTACTGAAATCCTCTACATGTGTACAAAGGAAATCTAGACTCAGTTTCATAAATTTCAAAATCAAAGACACTAAAATATAGTACCAATTAATTCTCATAACTAACTACAAAATGTATTCTTTTGTAATGACCATGAAGGCATTTTTTGTAAATTTTGAATATTCGTTTAACTTGAGTTAATTAATTGGTAGATAATTGTAGATAATTGACTTAATCGATAGTTAATGGAAATTCAATTATTGGATGGGCTAAAGTGAATTAAATTATTTGGGGTTAAATATATGGGTCATAACTGAAAAAGGAAAAGAAAAGGACGTGCGACTATCGAAAGAAGAAGAGAACTGCCGGCGATAGATAAAACAAAACGAAGGAAAAATGAGTGAAGCGGTAAAGTAATCAATCTTTTTTCCTTTCAATGATTATTATATAATTTGGATGATTTGATTATTGATAATTTAAAACGTATTGTTGGAATATTGAAAAGGGTAAAAAGACAAAATATTTGTCATTAATGGGTTGAACTGAAAGATAAAGTGAATGGAAAATTGTAGTTGTTAAACACGGGTCACTAGAAAAAATAAAATTGTGTGATTAATTTTAATGGATAATTAGTATGTGATGATTGCTAAATTATGTGTGGTTAATGCTTAGAATTAAGTTTGGTATACAGTGAGGGTGTATTAATTTTTAGGTTCGAAGGTCACGTTCATTGAGTGGATGAATTGTAATTGGGCTTAATTTTGTATTATTATCATATTATTATTCAAGTTTTGATATATTGGTATATGAAATTAAATATTAGGTACATTGATTGATATGAATATCGTTAAATTTATGTTATTTGGAGGAAATTAGACCTAACCCTAGGCTTGAAATTTAGGAGGATGATATGTAACGCATTGGTTGGCATCAAGAATTAGGAACTGGATTATCGTAATGTGGGTCTGGTGAAATTAGAAATCTTATCGCGATTATTTTTGTGAATAGATTGTATTAATTTGGAAGCTCAGCAAAAAGGAAAGACTCAATTCCCGGAGTGATTGTTCGATTGTATGAGGCATGCGGATTTCTAAACCCTTGTTAAGTGCATAAAACCTTATATTTGCTTATGGTATGTGTTGGGGAGTAATGAGACTAGGCGATGGTTTGACTTGTCCATGTTGAATAATTTTAATGATGGAAAAAAAGTAATAAAAGGCTATGCGATTAATTATTGGTGTATGATGTTTTGAGAATGGTTTGAAAAGATTATTGATTCATTGTTGATGTTGTATCACAATTGTAATGATGTGAGTTATACATTGTTATAAAAATGGTCTTCTCCTCATTATTTGTGTGAATATGTCATTAGCATTGGCTCTGATACCATTTTGTCTCGACCAAAAAATGGATGTTATGACACTCGTCTTATCTCATCAAGACGAATCAGCCTAAAACCTAACTATTTTGATAAAGTTCAGAAATAAAATAACAATTACTAACATTAATAACAAGTTAACATAACTAAATTCTCAAAACCTGGTTGTCACGTACACAAGTCTCTAATGTAAATACTAAAATTAAAATAAAATACGGAAGTCTCAAATGACGTTGACTCTTAATTAAAACAAAATCAGAACTAGGAGTAAGAAGGTTCGCTAAGAAGACAAACAACTACTTCACAAATCTCAATAGAAAGCCTCGGAAACGAAGAGAATAAAAGGTATCACGAAGATCCGAGCTATTCTTTCATAACTAACTACTAAAACAAAAATTCTCATAATAATCTAATTAAGCTAACTAGAATCTATGTTGGTCACTCAAATTTTTCGAAATGCACTACTTTGGAGCATTTGACACGCACTTATTAACATTTTTTATGAGTCCGAGCAATATAGACTACAAGTAGAATAGATTAAGAGACACAAATACAAATTCATTGTCTTATTTCAAAAGATCTAGGCAGCATATGTTCGAAAATTAAATAATGGAATTACAACCATACACAATAAATATTTAACTAACTTTATTATTCATATCAGTAGTGAAGTTTTCATTAAAATTTACACCTAAAATTAGCTGTGAATTCCTATGACTCATACAAAACCATAAATCTAATTTTTCATTAATTTTTATTATGTTTTTAACTATATGCACCACTATATATCTAATTTGGTTCAACAAAAACATAAATAAATAAATTTTAAAATATAAATCAAAAGGAGAAAAGGAGGAGAAATTAATTGTACATACTCGGCGGGTGTATTGTAATCTTGAAGAACTTTGGCTGCACAAAAATGTTGCTTCTGATAGAATTTTCAGAGGTAACTCATTAATCAATTTGCCGGCAGATCTTGCTAATAGTCATGTTTGTTTTTATCAATCAAGCTTTACAGTGACATACACCCTCCGTTTAAAAAAGAATGATCTGCTTTCCTTTTTAATACGTTTCAAAAAGAATGACCTATTTCCTTTTTTGGTAACATTTTAATTTCAGCTTTCCACATGGCATGTTTAAAGCCACAAGATTGAAGAGTAATTTAGTACATTCGACATAACTTTAATTTAGGATCACAAGATTCAAAAATCTTCTTTATTTTCTAAAACTTCGTGCCAAGTCAAACCAGGTCACTCTTTGAAATGGAGGGAGTAGTAATATTGTAGAACCAACAGTGTCATGTCTTGCTGCACTCTACAGAACTAATATGTAAATAAATAATTATTTCTCCATTTATGCTGACACTTTTCTTTAAGTTACATACAAAAAAAATTACTACTTTCTAGAAAAAATTTACAATGGTAAAGGCACGATCAACAATAGTTGTGTGAGACTCCATTATTTTTTTGACACTTAACAATGGACCCATTTTAAAAAATATATTTTTTACCATTCTTCTTTCACTCACTCTTCTTTTCTTTCATTTTCTTATTCCTTTTACTCCTAAAAAATATCAACTCTCAACTATAGAATTAAATAATTGATGTAATTAATAAAAATAGGGATAAGGGTCTGAAAAATACCCAACTTTGGTCGAATTTGCTGTTGCGATACTAAACTTTCATGAGGACCTATTACCTCCCTAGACTATTTAATACCGTATTTTTTACCCCATAAACTATTTAATAGTATATTTTAAAATTATATATATGTCCACGTGGACATATTACTATTTATAATTTTGCATTATTTTTTATGTCCACGTGGACGAATATATATGTTTAAAATACGATATTAAATAGTCTAGGGAGGTAATAGGTCCTCATGAAAGTTTAGTATCGCAACAGCAAATCCGAGCAAAGTTGGGTATTTTTCAGACCCTTATCCCATAAAAATACTAATAAATATTTTTTGTCAAAATAAATGAAAATGTTCTTATAACTTCATATTAAAAACAATTTTATTATTCAATATTTTTAATAATATCAAATTAACTAAAAAAAATCCAGTGTCTTCTTAATTATTAATATTTTTCAAAAATCAAACCAATTTAACTTTATTATTCTATATATCTTTTTCATTTGTTTTAGTTCATATATGTGCAATCATTTTCTTAATATAGACTATCAGTTATTTTCTTTTTTAATTTTTAGTTACAATCATTTAAAATACTTAATAGAAAAACGCTAATAAAAACTAATAAAAACTAATAATAATATATATCATGATTTTTCTTAAATGAAAATAATTTAAAAAATTTATAATTCACTTGTTCATTTCTTTTTCATTTTTTAAAAATAGTTAGAATAATATATCATTACTATTCATATGATCATACAAACTTAATGTTTTAGTACACAATTTTATTTGTTATAATATTATTCTAATAAAATCATACTTAAAAAATAATGTGCAAAATACTATATTTGATTTTTTCTTAATTTATACAATATGCAACTATAACTATATAAATAATTGAAGCAATATATATATATTAGAAAGAAATGTATAATAAATTATAAAGAAAGAAATATTTTCGTTTTTTCTTATATATATTTTATTTATAAGATCAAACGATAGCTTATTTTTTCATTACATTAATCACACTAAAATGAGTCAACTTATAGAGACATTATAAATAAACGCATTTTCATGTAGCACATAGAATGAACTAAGTGGCCAAGTAAGAGAAGGATATTTGTCCTATGCGGACCCAACTTTTGTTTTGAGTCTCACTAAGTCACATACAAATGATGTAAATAAGCGGAGTCTTCCAGGAATAATCATATCTATGTTCTAGTTTTACTAGGTTCAAACCTGAATAAGATAGGTATCTAGACCGGCTTACCTGAGTGGACAACCCGAATCATGAGGGCAACTGATCAGTAGCAGCGCTTTTTCGACTTCATTATTGATCCAATCCTATCTAACATGTATGGCTAAAGTCTTTCACTGAGTGTCAAGATACTTTAGTTTTATCTCAATAGAAGTAGGGTGCATAGCTGCATTCCTGTGAATGACACGTGAAGTGTTACTAGAAACTCAGAGTGGTTGAATTAGAGAAGACAATTTAATACAATTCAACAATATAAAAGCGATAAATGAGTAGAGAGTAGCACATTAGGTAATCATACACAGTATATTCAAAAAAAAAAAAAACTCAAGTAAGAGCCAATATAATAAAAGCTCGAATTCAGGTTATTCCCCAGCAGAGTCGTCAGTGATGTCACACTCCTTTTCGCACATCGAAAAGGATGTTTTCCAATTTAAGTGACAATATTGAATAGATATGATTTTTGTTTTTTAGAATCACCGCTTGCATTTGACTTAAAGTGTTTTAAGTTACCATTTTGGTTTAATCCCTAACAAAAAGTAAATGACTCTTTATTTGGTCTGCAAATTAAAAATTATGATAAGGAATTTTATTGATCGAGGAGAAGGTATTTGGCATCTCTTGAGACTTGTGGTTATAACATGGCCGTTTTTATTAACTTGTATTTATATTAACTATCATTTAGATACATTTTAATAGGCCATGATTTGCTCGCATTTTTTATTTATTGAACTTTTATTTAGTATTGACCTACATACGTAATCGCATTCTTGTCTTCACGATTGGAGACATAAAGACTGATTCATATAATAATAATAATAATAATAATAAATATCATGATTTTTTAAAAATAAAAATAATTTAAAAAATATATTATTCAGTTTTTTTTAAATAGTTAGAATAATATATCATTACTATATATATGATCATATAAACTTAATGTTTTAGTACACAATTTTATTTTTTATAATATTATTATGATAAAATTAGACATAGAGAATAATGTGCAAAATACTATATTTAATTTTTTTTTAAATTTATACAATATGCAACTATAACTATATAAATAATTGAAAAATAAAAAATAATATATATATATATATATATATAAAGAAATGTATAATAACTTCTAAAAAAAGAAATATTTTCTTTTTTTCTCATATATATATTTTTATAATATCAAACGATAGCTTATTTTTTCATTACATTAATCACACTAAAATGTGTTAACTTATAGAGATATTATAAATAAACGCATTTTCATGTAGCATATAAAATGAGATAAGTGGTCAAGTAAGAGAATGAAACTTGTCATGGGCGGAACCAACTCTTGTTTTGAGGCTCACTAAGTCACATGCAAATGATGCAATTAAGTGGAGTCTTCTAGGGATAACCCTGTCTATTTTCTAGTTTTACTAGGTTCAAACCCGAATAAGATAGGTAACTACACCGACTTACCTGAGTGGACAACTCGAGTCATGAGGATAACTGATTGGTAGCAGCGCTTTTCCGACTTCATTGTTGATCCAACTTCATTTAACATGTGTGACTAAAATCCTTCACTGAGTGTTAAGATACTCCAGCTTTATTTCAATAGAAGTAGGGTGCATAACTACATTTCTGTGAATGTGTGTGAAGTCTTACTAGAAACTCAGAGTGATTGAGTAAGAGAAGACAATTTAAAACAATTCAATAATATAAAAGCGATAAATGAGTAGAGAGTATCACATTAGACCATCATTCACAATATATCCAAAAATAATAATAATAAACTCAACTAAGAGCCAATATAATAAAATCTCGAATTCAAGTTATTCCCCAGTAGAGTCGCCAGAAATGTCACACCTCTTTACGCACATCGAAAAGAGTATTTTCCAATATAAGTGACGGTATTGAATAAATATGATTTTTCTTTTTTCAGAGTCACCACTTGAATTTGAGTTATGGTGTTCCAAGTCACCTTTTTGGTTTAATCCTTAATTAAAATGAAATCACAATTTATTTGTTCTGTAAACTAGAAATTTTGTTGATCGAGGTGAAGGTATTAGGCATCCCTCGAATCCTGTGGTTATATCATGGTCTTTTTTGTTAACTTAACTTATTTTAACTATCTTTTGTATATATTTTTATAGGTCATGATTTGATCTCATTTTTTATTTATGAAACTTTCATTTGGTTTTGACCCACATACGTAATCGGATTTTTGGTCTTCACGATTAGAGATATAACTATCTTATTTGTATCACACTTACTAACCTTATCTTTTATAAGTCTTTACTTTAAATTAATAAAAGTTAATTATATTAGTGGACAAAGTGCGTCACCGCATCGTTGAGTTTATTTTAATGTCTCAAGAAAAAGATGTGTAACCACATTTTTAATTGAATCATTTTTTTCTAATGTGCCTAAAACTCATCTAGTATTAAAAACTCTTACTCTTTTTTTTGTGAATTCTACATAATAAATTTTTTAGTTCGATTATTATATTGATCAATGATATGTTTGAATTAAACATCTCCCTCTATGCAAGGATTCAACTAACCTAAAATAGAGTAAATTCAAATTCAATAATATAACTTATTTTATTTTTTTATTAGGTAATGACTCATTTATCTAAAAATACATAAATTCAAATAGACAATTGACATCAATATTAAGCTACAACAATGTCATAAAATAAGTTGCTTAGGCACAACAAAATTGAATAACAATAAAAAATAAAATTCTTACATAATAATATGATTTTATTCATCTTTTAAATATTTGCACTAAGATATAATAACATAAATAATAACTCAAGATCACTAATAATGTGAGCAGTTTATTTAATATCTCAAAGTAAACTCAATATGTCAATATTTATTTCAATCAAATTATGAATAGAACAAAATTATAAAAAAAAATTCACATAGTTACATTAAATTTCATGAATAAATTAAAGAAATAAGATAAAACCTTAAATAAGGAGAATACGTACCAAAAAGTTTTGACCAAACCTCGATTAAAATGCCCACAAATCTTTTGTAGGTTGTTTGTGATGTTATATGTGTTGTGTTTAGATAAAGTAGCAATGAAAAAGGAAGAAAATATGTGAATGTATTGATGAATTTTTTGAAAGAAAAGAAAACTAAAAAGTAAAATGAATTTTTTTTTTGTGCCGAGGGTGTGTGTGTTTTTTTGTTGATTCTCCCCCATTTTTATGTGCGTGTTGCTTTATAGGGGCATGTAGTAAGTAGAAAAAATGAGAAGTTGTGGGTGTTGATGTACGTGTGTGTTGTGCAGAAAATGGAAGGAAGTGTTATGAAAACTGGGTAGTGTAACTGGGGGAAATGAGGGGGTGGTGTTTATGAGGAAGTGGGGGTGGAGTGGAGGGTGAGTGTGTTAAGTTTTTTATAATATAATACAATATTAATTAATTATTTTTTACACTAACAAAAATTGAGTAGCTAATCATATATTATAAATAAGAAATACTAGCTTATTTATTAAACTAAAATAATTTATTTTTTTATTATTATTTCACATCTTTTAAAACAAATTTACTAAAATAATACAAAATTTTACGAAGCACTAGATTGCCATCGTTCTCAATGAAATACTTCCTAGAAAATTTTGATGCTACGGACTTCCGATGAGATGGGTAAGTAAATTGATTTTGACATAGTGCAAAATGGAATAAAGAAAGATTACATCATTGCAAAATTAATAAAGATAAGAGTTTGTTGCTTACCAGACTGAATGGTGTAGAGACATATGATGGTTGCATAAAAGATAAAATGAACGGATTCCTAGATTTAAACACTCTTTGTCTATTACCCTCTTGTTCTGATCATAAACATTCTTGGATTGTTATTTGTAAATCCTGCCGCCTTCATTGGTTTCTTTAAACAAAAAATTTAGATCATTGTGTTTATAAATGAATTTAAGTCATACAACAACCATGTAAATGTTCTTTTACCATTTCTACAAAGCTACTTATTACCACAAAGATTTATGATCTAATAAATGACTTGATTGTGTAATTAGATTTACAATGTCAATCATAAAACTTAAACTCATAATACTAAATTATCATGCAACAAAATTGAATTTCAATTCAGGTCATGGTCAATAAAATCCTCACTTAGTCCCTCTCGTGTGTATGAAGGTGAAGCTACATCCTCTTCGTGTCTTTTCCTTTTGCTAGACTGTCCATTAGAATGACAAATCACTTTTTTGATGCATGGTGTGTTTTATGACAATGAAAGGTATGTATACTATATAGATATTCAATTTCTGGTGCACTCAAATCAAATATAATGACATTAAAATGAGAAAGAGCATTGTATCCGATCATCAAAAAGTGTACACGACTTATTGAATAATAGTAACAAAATTCCTCCCATATTTTGGCTAACCAAATTTTGGGTTGAGAATGTTGCACTTCTCCACTGAAAACTTCAAGATACACATGATTTAACATGTTCTTGAAACATCTACTGGAATCCTCTTCTTTTGTACAAAGGAAATCTGGACTCAGTTTGATAAATCTTGAAATCAAAGACACTAAAATATAGTACCAATTAATACTCATAACTAACTACTAAATGTATTCTCTTGTAATGACCCGTAAGGTCATTTTTTGAAAATTTTGAATATTCGTTTAACTTGAGTTAATTAATTGGTAGATAATTATAGATAATTGACTTAATCGATAGTTAATGGAATAAAATGATCATTTAATAATACCCTATACCACTTGGCCATGGGTTAAAGTGAATTAAATTATTTGGGGGTTTAATATATGGGTCATAACTGAAAAAGGAAAAGAAGAGACGTGCGACTATCGAAAGAAGGAGAGAACTGACGACAGAGAAAATAAAACGAAGGAAAAAAGAGTGAAGCGGTAAAATAATGAAGTTTTTTCCTTTCACTGATTATTATATAATTTGGATGGTTTGATTATTGATAATTTAAAGCATATTGTTGGAACATTGAAAAAGGTAAAAAGACAATATTTTTCATTAATGGGTTGAACAGAAAGATAAAGTGAATGGAAAATTGTAGTTGTTCAACGTGGGTCACTGGAAAAAATAAAATTGTAGGATTAATTATAATGGATAAATAGTATGTGATGATTTTTATGTTATGCGTGGTTAATTCTTAGGAATTAAGCTTGGTATACAATGAGGGTGTATTAATTTTTTGGTTCAAGGTCACGTTCATTGAGTGGTTGATTTCTAATTCGACTTAGTTTCGTATTATTATCATATTATGATTCAAGTTTTGATATATTGATATATGAAATAAAATATTAGGTATATTGATTGATATGAAAATCGTCAAATTTATGTTATTTGTAGGAAATTAGATCTAACCCTAGGCTTGAAATTTAGGAGGATGATATGTAACGTATTGGTTGGCATCAGGAATTAGTAACTGAATTATAGTAATGTGGGTGTGGTGAAATTAAAATTTTTATCGCGATTATTTTTGTGAATAGATTGTATTGATTTAAAAGCTCAGCGAAATGGGAAGGCTCAAGCCCTGGAGTGACTGTTCGATTGTTTGAGGCAAATGGATTTCTAATCCCTTGTTAAGTGCATAAAATCGTATATTTCCTAGTGGTATGTGTTGGAGAGTAAAGAGACTTGGTGATGGTTTGACTTGTCCATGTTGAATAACTTTAATGATGGAAAAATTGTAATAAAAAGCTATACGATTAATTATTGGTGTGTGATGTGTTGAGAATGGTTTGAGAGGATTATTGATTCATTGTTGATGTTGTATCACGATTTTATTGATGTGAATTGTGCATTGTTATGAAAATGGACATCTCCTCATTATTTGTGTGAATATGTCATTTGCATTGGCTCTGATACCATTTTGTCACGACTAAAAAATGAATGTTATGACACTCGACTTATCCCACCAAGACAAGTCAGCCTAAAATCCAACTATTTTGATAAAGTTCGGAAATAAAATAAAAATAAAAGTCCAATAACAATTACTAACATGAATAACAATTCAACTTAACAAAATTCTCAAACCCTGGTTGTAACGTGCACAAGCATCTAATGTAAATACTAGAATTGAAATAAAATTCGCAAGTTTCAAATGACGTTGACTCCTAAGTAAAATAAAATCATAATTAAGAGTAAGAAGGTTCGCTGATAAGACAAACAACTACCTCATAAATCTCCGCAGAAAGCCTCGGAAATGAAGAGAATAAAAGATATCATGAAGATTCGGAATATTTTTTCATAACTATCTACTAATACAAAAATTCTCATAGTAATCTAATTAAGCCAACTAGAATCTATGTTGCTCACTCAAATTCTTCGAAATGCACAACTTTTGGAGCATTTGACACACACTCATCAATATTTTTGAATAGTTCGAGCAATATAGATTACAGTAGTGAAGCTTTCATTAAAATTAAAACTAAATTTAGCTGTGAATTCCTATGATTTATACAAACCATAAGTCTAAATTTTTCATTAGCTTTTTTTAAGTTTTTAACTATATACACCACTATATATCTAATTTGGTTCAACAGAGACATAAATAAATGAATTTTAAAACAAAAATCAAAAGGAGAAAAGGGGGAGAAATTAATTGTACCTATTCGACGGGTGTATTATAATCTTGTAGAACTTTGGTTGTACAAAAATGTTATTTTTAATAGAATTTTCAAGGGTAAATCATTCATCAATTTGCCAGCGGATCTTGCTAATAGCCATGTTTGTTTTTGTCAATCAAGCTTCACTATGATATAATAATATTGTAGAACCAACAATGTCATGTCTTGCTTCACTCTGTAGAACTGGTATGTAAATAAACAATCATTTCTTCATTTATGCTGACACTTTTCTTTTAGTTATTTATAAAAAAAATAATTACTACTTTCTAGAAAAAATTTACAATGGTAAAGGCACGATCAACAATAATTTTGTGAGGCTCCATTGTTTTTTGACACTTAACAGTGGACCTATTTTCTTTTTTTACTTTTTTACCATTCTTCATCCACTCACTTTTCTTTTCTTTCATTTTCTTATTATTTTTACACCTAAAAAATATCAACTCTCAACTATATAATTAAATAATTGATGTAATTAATAAAAATACTAATAAATATGTTTTTGTCGAAATAACTGAAAATATTCTTATGACTTAATATTAAAAACAATCTTATTATTCAATATTTTTAATAATATCAAAATAACTAGAAAAATCCAATGTCTTCTTAATTATTAGCATTTTTCAAAAATCAAACCAATTTAACTTTGTTATTCTATATATCTTTTTCATTTGTTTAGTTCTTATATGTCCAATCATTTTCTTAATATAGACTATCAATTATTTTCTTTTTTAATTTTTAGTTACAATCATTTAAAATACTTAAGAGAAAAACGCTAATAAAAACTAATAAGAATAAGAATAATAATAATATAAAGACTGATTCATATAATATAAACCATTTTCGGGAAGTTCCATTATCCGACTTAAATAAGTGTCTTTATACTATCTAAACTCACCTAAATGTCTACATCTAAGACCATTTAGTAGAGATCTAATGGTTTCATATTGATTGGTAAATCTACCACTAAAATGTTCAAGAATAGTCAAAATAAGTGTATACACATCGTCTTCTCTACTTTGAACAAGGGCAAAGCCTAAATTATCAACTCATTCATTTACTGCCTTAGCATTAATTACTGCAGCTCTCGCATCAGAGGGCATATAATTATCCCACCATCCTCTTAGTTGACCGGTAAATCCTGCAATAATCATCTTGCAAATGGTCTTGTCAGTGTTATTAACACTTTTGCAGATAGTAGCATACATAAGCATCCTATGAACCATAATCGTCAACTGCCTATCAGTTAACCCATCGAGATTCCATTCATAAATCTCACTTCCACTATAAGAAGTGTTAGTTTGATTCCAATCTCTTTCCTCTATTAAAACATCTTGAGGAGTAGTCCTGGGATAGTAATATGTTTGCATGCTAGGTTTTCTAGCATAAGCAGTATTACCACTATTCTTTTTTG
>JAJOOI010022411.1:0-21696 GCA_029582585.1 Solanum bukasovii
GAGCCCCTTTGAATGGTTTGTAGATCATCTACATACCCCTATTCACTTATCAAAAGCTCATCGATCCCAGACAAATAATTTGTATGATTATAAAGCAGCTTGGTATAACTTTATTTTTGTTAGACCCAATGCCCACACTTGGTTTATAAAATATTCTGAAGAAATGAAGAATGTAGTAATTCCCCGATGGTTTTACGAATGTGGAGTCAGATCGAAGGAAATAAACAGGTATTATCGACTCAACATCAAATGCAGTTTGAGAAATTTTAAGTAGAAAGGAATATATCTACCTTATCAGAAAATATAAATTATGCAGTAAATTCAACAAAATCTAGATTTTCTTTTGTAATAATGGGGTTTGTCATGTTTATCCTTATAACTTTTACGACGATGTTTAACATTTTTAGAAACTTCATTTGAAGGGGCAACTAAGTTTGTTCTTTTAATGGTGAAGGTATAGTACATTTTGGTAGAAGGGAATACATGTATATATCTTGTGATTTTGTTTGATCTTCTTCATAGAAAGGTCTTTTCATTTTTTCTTCTGGTTCGAACGTCGGGAATGGGGCCCTCAAAGGTCTTATTCCTAGTCTCATTATTTACCTAAAAAGTCCTTTTGTTAAATTTTTTGGGAGATTTTCTCCCTTTATTTGAAAACCAAAGCTGGATAATAAAATTTTCCATCTAGAAAATATATAATATTTATGAAAAATATATTGAGCTGTGTTGCAGTCATTGTTTAAATTATTTTGAAATTGGGTAACTCCTAGTGCTATAATAAATGAGGCTAAGGAAACTCTAGTAGGAAGAGAAAATTTAATAATTTTTCTTCTATAATTTTCTTGGTGTGAAAGTGAATTTATTTTAAAGATATTTTTATCCTTCATGAAATTACTCTCACCGTTTGACATACTGTTTAGGTAGGGGAATATAAGATTCTTTCCTAGCACACTGGTATGGATGCCATCTAATTGGGTTGTATAAGGCTTTAGTTGGGTGATGAAATGAATATAATCTTATATTCCCCTACTTGAACATTATGTCAAAAGGTGAGAGTAATTTCATAAAGGATAAAAATATCTCTAAAATAAATTCACTTTCACACCAAGAAACTTATAGAAGAAAAATTATGAAATCTTCTCTTCCTACTACAGTTTCCTTAGCATCCTTTATTATAGCACTAGGAGTTACCAAATTTCAAAATAATTTAAACAATGACTATAACGCAACTCAATATATTTTTCATAAAAATTATATATTTTCTAGATGAAATTTTTTATTATCCAGCTTTGGTTTTCAAATAAAGGGAGGAAATCTCCCAAAATTTTTAACAAAAGGATTGTTCAGGGAAATAATGAGACCAGGAATAAGACCTTTGAGGCCCCCATTCCCAACGTTCGAACTATAATCCTAAGGAAAATTGGGCAGAGTAACGGAAGGGAGCAAGAACAAGTAAAACTCTAAAACAAAACTTAAATCAAGTTAAAGAAAATAAGAACAAGAAGATAGTAAATCAAAATTTTAAATTCTTAAAACATAAAACTAATATAAGTAGAGAAAGTATGTACTTACAACAAACTTTTTATTGATTAGGGAAAGTGAGAGAGAACATGGATGGGAAATGGAAAAGATAGGGAAAATGGGAGAAGAGTGTAGAGAGGTTTCAAAGTCGTAGGATTTTGAATGCCCTCTACTGATACAAGTTGAAAGCCTTAAATAGGCCTCAAAAGTGCTGACTAATCTAACTTATTGTGTTATTTATTTTACATGTGTGCATATACTAATACACACTATTCTTTTTGCACGTAGCTACTAACTATTACACATAACTGATGATAATTATACGTGGCTGGGAATATACGCCACATAGCTGAAACTACTTACACGTAGCTTTTATTGAATTTGCCACATGTCTATCTTCTTTGAAGATGTATTTGCTGAAAATTGATCTTAAAATATGTATCTTGTTGTTTGGTCCCTTGTCACTTTGTGGCATGAACTTTTGTTCCTGTGGGGTCCACCTTTTTGTTTATTTATTGACATATTAAATGTTAATATGGGTTTTGCAATTTTCCTATGCTGGAAAAATGGCCTTGAAACTTGTTATTTTTGCACCATTGATTTGTAAGGAATGACTTTGGATGTGAGGTCCACTTCTTGATATTTCCTTTCGAACTTGCACCATTTAATATTTTACAGAAGTGTAGAGATATTTTGCTCTACTTGGAACTTTTCAAACTGTATTAAAAATTGTGGTGACAATACCTGTTTATTTCCTCCAAACTAGCTCTACCATTCGTAAAACCATCGAGGAATCACTGCACTTTTCATATCTTCTGAATATTTAACAAACCAAGTATGGGTAATTGGCCTAAGATACATAAAATGAAGTGCCAACACACTTTGATGATAAACAAAGGAGATATCAAGAAAGGAAATATCAAGAAGCGAACCCCACATCCAAAGTCATGCCATACAAATCAATGGTGCAAAAATAACATGTTTCAATGCCATTTTTCCAGCATAGGAAAATTGCAAGCCCATGTTAATATTTAATATGTCAACAAATAAATAAACAGGTGGACCCCACATGAACAAAAGTTCAGGCCACAAAGTGACAAGGGACCTGTAACACCCTGTAACTAGAAAGAACTAGAAATAGAAAGAGCCATTTTTGGAAAGAATGAAAATCTAGAAAATTTGGTTAAGTAATGTTAATTTTGAGTTTTTGGTCAACTTCAAACTACCATAACTCCTATCTCAAGATGAGTTAGGTGTGTTTCCAGTTATCGTAGGAAAGATCTTGTAATAATATTTCCAACTCCGTCGATTTTGTTC
Source organism: Solanum bukasovii (assembly GCA_029582585.1). NCBI lineage: Eukaryota > Viridiplantae > Streptophyta > Magnoliopsida > Solanales > Solanaceae > Solanum > Solanum bukasovii. The sequence continues at coordinate 2,839 of JAJOOI010022411.1, forward strand.
GATTTCGAGTTTGTATGAGTGAGATATGCCCATTTGAAGTTGGGCTGTTCAAATAAGGAAAGTCTAATCCGAATTTTAGAAGGGCATTATGGTCTTTTCCATACCCCATGACTTAATTTCGTTTTTTGGTAATTAATTGGGGTCTAAACTGATAGGATTGAATTTCCGCTTTTGAAAACTAAGTTAGGGTTTAGAGAGAAGAGAAAAGAAGAGGAGAAAGAGCAAGAATCGTCAAGATCTTCAAGAATCTCTTGTGGATTTCGTCAAGGGGTGATCCCTACGGGGTATGTGAGATCACATGGCGTTGGGTTAGTTCACCCACGCACCAATCATGATTCAATTCAGCGAAGTATATTAGATTTGAAAGTAAATCCTTTGAGTTCTTGATGAAATTCGTTTGAAATTCTTGTGGGTTGAATTGTTGAAGTTTTCTTGAGTTTGATTCATGTTTTTGGGTATAAATTGGAGTTGAATCTTGTATATATTGAAGGTATAATCGATCCTAAGTGTTTGGGAAAGAACCAATTTGAAATAAGGTGCTTAGAGTTGAAAAATGAGCGAGAAAAGTCGTGATTTACCTGGGCAGGGGCCTGGGGCGCCGCCCCAGCCAGAGTGACTCAGCAGATGATCTGAAGTTTGGGTCTTGGGGCGCCGCGCCAGCAAGAGAACCCCACCCTTGCTTCTGAAGTTTGCCCTCTGGCGCCCCACGTCGCTCAGAGCGTTAGGGACGCCAGTTCTTCCCATTTCTTCCCCATCTTTTCGTACTAGTTCCTTAGCAATGTACCTATGTTTTCTAGTTGATTCCAACACTCTCAGGTACGTCTAAACATCATGAAATCATCCATAAACATGAGATCATGAACCTTGAATCCATAATCCAATTCAAGGAAAGTTAAGATCAAAGTCAAAAGAAGTAAGAGTCAAGTCAAGAAGAGTTCTTAGAGTTTTCGAAGAGTCTTTTCCAAATGTTTGAACTTTGTTTTAAGACTTAAAGTTCAAGTTGAGTAAAAAGTAAAGAGTAAAGATTGAAGTTCATATATTCAAAGAAGTATATGGGGACTATGTATTCCCAAAGAGTTTAAATGTTTTCACATTTAATCAAGAAAAGGAAACCTTGATTTCCTAAGAGCCTTTGAGCTAGTTTTCAGAAAAGAGTAATCGCTTTCTAAATTAATCAAGAGAGGAAACTTTGATTTACAAGATAGCCTTTGATCTAAGTTTTTGAGCAATTATCTCAAATCATAGAAAGAAGTATGTTTTTAAAACATAAGAGCTAGTATCATATTTTGGGAGTAGTATTGAGCAACGATATGAGGGAGAGTTCAGACAACTCACAGCCCCCATAAACCATGTAGCCATCATGGGTAGAAAAGGATCATACTTTTTAGATGATTCATTTAGTGCTTTTTAGCATAGACTAGTGGATCTACTTAGTAGTTCAGGTTCTATACCCTCGACAAGGTATAGGACGGCCCTGACAGTGTGAGGAAAAATGTTATATCATTACAATAGCTCTTAAGTGATGGTTGTCGATTAGAGAAAATCCCACAGAAGTTATTGTATTCTTATATACACAGTTTATTTGTATTTTACATATATTTCCGAGTTATATTGTATCTTTGCATACACACATAATTTACATCCTTTTAAACAATTGTTCTTTATATTGCACTTGTTTTAAACTGCTTATATTGAAATGAGTTCAGTTATGTTGAGTTGAGTTAAGCTAGGTAAGTTCTTCAGTTCCTTTCAAGCTTATGTCTTGTTTTATAATTCTCCTCGCATACTCGTATATTCAATGTACTGATGCCATTTGTCTTGCATCTTCTTATGATGCAGACAAAGGTAACCATGATCAACATCCAGCGCATCGTTGATTCTAGTTGAGCTCCAGAGTTATTGGTGAGCCTCCTTGCTTTCGAAGGACCCCTTTTATTGCTTTTAGTAGTTTTAGTTCATTAGGATGTCGTGGGTCTTGTCCCGACATCCATCTCAGTTATTTTAGAAGCTTCATAGATAATCAAATGTTAGTCCTTTCTTTTTCATTATCTTATGTTGATACTTTAGTTTTCCTAATTGGCTAGTTGAATATTTTCTTTATAACATTCTAAGTTTTTATGAGTTATCTTTGATAAGTAAAGTCTTTTGCTGAGTAAGTAAGCCAGGCCGTGGGTTCACTTGGGGCCATCAATGGTTCTTGAGTGCCAGTCCCGCCAGGGTGTAGGCTCGAGGCGTGACAAACTTGGTATTAGAGCACATAGTTCAAGAGTCCTAGGGAGTCTATGAAGTCGTGTCTGTAGAGTCTTAGTTATCGGTGTGAAGCGCGCCACACCTATAATTAGGAGGCTGCAACATTTAGGAAATTCTTTCACTTCTTTCACACTCATTTTGTACGTTAGAGTTTGATCTCTAAAAAGTTTCTTCTAACTTGTGCTTGCGCGTGTCTTTCAGATCATCCCTCCACGAAGAGCTGTTCGAGGTTGTCCGGCTAGAAGGAATGTTGAACCACACGAACAAGGGGTACCTAATGCACCAAACGTGCAACCCCAAGGAGAGGTCACCAATGCTGAGTTCTGTGAGGCTATCCGGATGTTGAGCCAAGTTGTAACTAATCAAGCTGGGCAACAGAGAGGAAATCGACAGGAAGCGGCTGATACTTCGAGGATCCACGAGTTCTTAAGGATGAATCCTCCAAGATTCACAGGTTCTAGTGTTACTGAGGATCCAAAGAATTTTGTGGAAGAACTTCAGAAAGTTTTCAAAATCATGAATGTTGCTGATACTTAGAGGGTGGAACTAGCTGCATACCAAATGAAGGGTGTCGTTAGAATTTGGTTTGATCAATGGAAGAAGAACCGAGATGAGGATGCACCACCTGCGAGTTGGGCTTGTTTTGAGGAGGCCTTCTTGAGGCGTTTCTTTCCCCGAGAACTGAAAGAGGATAAGGTACAAGAGTTCCTCGCACTTAAGCAGGATTCTTTGAGCGTTGATGAGTATAGTCTAAGGTTCACACAATTTTCCCGATATTCTCTGGAGATGGTTGCTGACATGAGGAGCAGAATGAGTTTGTTTGTTGCTGGACTGTCTTGTCTGTCGAGTAAGGAGGGTAAGGCTGCAATGCTAATAGGTGACATTGATATAGCAAGGTTGATGGCCTATGTGCAGAAGGTTGAGGAATATAATCTAAGGGATAGAGAAGAGTTTAAGAACAAGAGAGCTAAGATAGGGAACGAGTCCACGCAACAGAAGAATAATGCCAACCGGTCATTCTTCCAACAAAATCAGAAGGGACCTGCTCCATCATCTGCTAGTGCACCTGCACCAAAGAACAAAAGTGAGTACCATAGTTAGAATTTTAGAGCCAAACCTGCCTATTCTCAGGGTAGTATGGCACAAGGGGGTAGTAAGCCTCCTACATGTGCTAAGTGTTGAAGGAACCACTCAGGAACATGTCGTGATGGCTCCACTGGTTGCTTTAACTGTGGCCAGAACTATCACTTCATGTGAGAGTGTCCAAAGAAAAAGTAGGGCAGTGGTAATGGGGGTAATAGAGCCCAGTCTTCTTCAGTTGCTCTACTAGATAGAGCTGCACCAAGAGGGGCAACTTTTGGTACTGGCGGAGGAGCAAACTGTCTATATGCTATCACTAGTCGCCAAGAGCAAGAGGATTCTCCAAATGTTGTCACTGGTATGATCCAAGTCTTTAACTTTAATGTTTATACTTTGCTAGATCCAAGAGCGAGTTTATCCTTTGTAACTTCGTATGTTGCGATGAATTTTAATGTTATTCCTGAGCAACTTAGTGAACCCTTCAGTGTTTCTACACATGTTGGTGAGTCTACTCTAGTAAAGAGAATCTATCGTGATTGTCCCATTTCCGTCAATCACAAAATCACCATGGTTGATTTAATTGAGTTATACATGGTAGACTTTGATGTCATTGTTGGTATGGACTAGCTTCATGCCTGTTATGCCTCAGTTGATTGTAGAAACTTGAGTTGTCAAGTTTCAATTTCCAAATGAGCCAGTCTTAGAGTGGAAAAGTAGTTCAACAGTGCCTAATGGTCGTTTCATTTCGTACCTTAAGGCAAGTTAGTTTCTAAGGGGTGTGTCTATCACTTGGTCCAAGCTAATGACTCTAGTGTTGAGATACCTCATATTAAGTAAGTTTCAATAGTAAAAGAGTTTCCAGAGGTCTTTCCATATGATCTTCCCGGAGTCCCTCCTGAGAGAGAGATAGACTTCGGTATAGACCTTCTTCCAGATACTTGTCCTATATCGATTACGCCATATAGAATGGCTCCAGCAGAGTTGAAAAAGCTTAAAGAGCAGTTGAAAGATCTCCTTGATAAGGGCTTTATACGACCAAGTGTCTCACCTTGGGGAGCTCCGGTCTTGTTTGTGAGGAAGAAGGATGGTTCCCTTAGGATGTGTATAGATTACCGTAAGTTGAACAAGGTTACCATCAAGAATAATTATCCTCTTCCAAGGATTGATGATCTTTTCGATCAACTTCAGGGTGCTACAAGTTTCTCTAAGATAGACCTCAGATTTGGCTACCATCAGTTAAGAGTAAGGGAATGTGATATTCCAAAGACAACTTTCACAACCCGTTATAGTCATTATGAGTTCCTGATTATGTCCTTTGGTTTGACCAATGCGCCTGCTGCATTCATGGACCTTATGAATAGAGTATTCAAACCTTATTTAGATATGTTTGTTATCGTTTTCATTGATGACATACTAATCTATTTGAGGAATGAAGAAGATCATGCTAGTCATCGCAGGATAGTTCTCTAGACTCTAAAAGATAGGGAGTTGTATGCCAAGTTCTCTAAGTGTGTTTTTTGGCTTGAGTCTGTGGTATTCTTGGGCCACATTGTGTCTGGAGAGAGAATTTAAAGTTGATACTCAGAAAATTGAGGCAGTGCAGAATTGGCCTAGACCCACATCTCCAACTGATATTAGGAGTTTCTTGGGTTTGGCTGGCTATTATAGAAGGTTTGTAGAGGGATTCTCATCCATTTCATCCCCTTTGACAAAGTTGACTCAGAATACAGTGAAGTTTCAATGGTGTGAAGCTTGTGAGAAAAGCTTTCAAGAATTGAAAAAAAGGTTGACTACTGCCCCAGTTTTGACCTTACCAGAAGGTACGCAAGGCTTTATTGTCTATTGTGATGCGTTTAGAGTTGGTTTGGGTTGTGTATTAATGCAGAATGACAAAGTTATAGCGTATGCCTCCAGACAGTTGAAAGTTCATTAGAGGAACTACCCAACCCACGATCTAGAGTTGGCTGCCGTAGTTTTTGCTTTGAAAATATGGCGCCATTATCTCTATGGTGTTCATGTGGATGTGTTCACTGATCACAAGAGCCTTCAGTATGTGTTTACTCAGAAAGAGCTTAATCTTAGACAAAGGAGGTGGTTAGATTTACTCAAGGATTATGACATGAGTATTCTTTACCACCCAGGTAAGGCTAATGTTGTTGCTGATGCCTTGAGCAGGTTGTCCATAGGTAGTACATCCCACTTTGAGGAAGATAAAAAAGAACTAGCAAAGGATGTGCATAGACTTGCACGCTTAGGAGTCTTGACTAATGGATTCCACAGAAGGAGGAGTAGTGGTGATGAGTGGGGATGAATCATCATTAGTGTCACAAGTAAAAGAGAAGCAGGATCAAGACCCAATTTTGCTTGAATTGAAGGCAAATGTTCATAAGAAAAAAGTAATGGCTTTTGAACAAGGGGGAGATGGTGTATCGAGGTATCAAGGTAGATTGTGTGTACAAAGGGTGGATGAACTCCAAGAGAGGATCATGGAGGAAGCTCATAGCTCCAGATATTCCATCCGTTCGGGTTCCACAAAGATGTATCGCGATTTGAGAGAAGTTTATTCATGGAGTAGTATGAAGACGGGCATTGCAGAATTTGTTGCTAAGTGTCCGAATTGCCAACAAGTTAAAGTAGAGCACCAAAGGCCCGGTGGTATGGCTCAAAATATAGAACTTTCGGAATGGAAGTGGGAGATGATTAATATGGATTTCATCACAAGTTTACGAAGGTCTCGCAGGCAACATGATTCTATTTGGGTGATTGTCGATAGAATGACAAAATCAACCCAATTTTTTCCCGTAAAGACTACCCATTCAGCAGAATATTATGCTAAGTTGTATCTTCAAGAGGTGGTAAGACTTCATGGGGTTCCGGTCTCCATTATTTAAGACAGAGGTGCACAATTTACTGCACAATTTTGGAAGTCATTCCAAAAAGGCCTGGGTTCAAAGGTGAACTTAAGTATTGCCTTTCACCCTTAGACAGATGGGCAAGCAGAGCGCACTATTCAGACCTTAGAAGATATGTTGAGGGCTTGTCTGATTGATTTCAAAGGTAATTGGGATGATCACCTAACTCTTATTGAATTTGCTTACAACGATAGTTATCACTCTAGCATCCAAATGGCTCCTTATGAAGTTCTTTATGGGAGAAGATGCAAATATCCTGTTGGATGGTTTGAAGTTGGCGAAGCAAGGTTGATAGGACCAGATGAAGATCATCAAGATATGGAGAAGGTGAAATGATTCAAGAGAGGTTGAAAATGGCGCAGAGTCGTCAGAAATCCTACATTGATGTTAGGAGAAGGGAGTTAGAGTTTGAAGTAGATGATTGGATGTACTTGAAAGTTTCACCATGAAAGGTGTTATGAGATTTGGTAAGAAGGGGAAGCTTAGTCCCCGGTATATTAGCCTTTACAGAATATCGAAAATGGTAGGTAATGTAGCTTATGAGTTGGAGCTACCACAAGAGTTAGACGCGATTTATCCGTTTTTTCACATCTCTTTGTTGAAGAAGTGCATGGGTGATCCTTAATTGATCATACCAACTGAAGATATTGGGACCATGGATAGTTTATCTTATGAAGAGATTCCGGTCCAGATTCTAGATCGCCAAGTTCGCAAGTTGAGGACTAAGGAAGTAGCATCAATTAAAGTCCTTTGGAGGAACCAATTTGTTGAGGAAGCTATTTGGGAAAATGAGGAGGATATGAAGAAGAGATATTCACATCTCTTCGAATCCGGAGAAGTTCCAAATTAAGGTACAAATTCTATTTTTAGTACTCTTTAATTTATAAGTTAGCATGTTGTGTTTGCTTTGCTTGTTGGGTGTTTAAACTGCATGTTTGATGTTACGCCCTTAGCCTACTAAGAGTAAGATCATTCGAGGATGAATTTTCCCAAGGAAGAGATATTGTAACATCCCGTAACTAGAAAGAACTAGAATTATAAAGAGCCATTTTTGGAAAGAATGAAAATCTGGAAAATTTGGTTAAGTAATGTTAATTTTGAGTTTTTGGTCAACTTCAAACGAACATAACTCCTATATAAGGATGATATAGGTGTGTTTTCAGATATCATAGGAAATATCTTGGAATAATCTTTCCAATGCCGCTGAGTTTGAGCGTTTCCGAGTTCGTATGAGTGAGATATGCCCATTTGAAGTTGGGCTGTTCAAATAAGGAAAGTCTAATCCGGATTTTAGAAGGGCATTATGGTCTTTTCCATACCCCATGAATTAATTTCGTTTTTTTATAATTAATTGGGGTCTAAACTGATAGGATTCAGTTTACGCTTTTAAAAACTAACTTAGGGTTTAGAGAGAAGTGAAAAGAAGAGGAGAAAAGAGGAGAAGGAGCAGGAATCGTCAAGATCTTCAAGAATCGCTTGTCGATTTCATCAAGGGGTGATACCTACGAGGTATGTGAGATCAAATATCATTGGGTTAGTTCACCCACGTGCCAATCGTGATTCAATTCAGCAAAGTATATTAGATTTGAAAGTAAATCCTTCGAGTTCTTGATGAAATTCGTTTGAATTCTTGTGGGTTGAGTTGTTGAAGTTTTCTAGAGTATGATTAATGTTTTTGGGTATAAATTCAAGTTAAATCTTGTATATATTGAAGGTATAATCGATCCTAAGTGTTTGGGGAAAGAACCAATTCAAAATAAGGTGTTTAGAGTTGAAAAATGAGCAAGAAAAGCCGGGACTGACCTGGGCAGGGGCCTGGGGTGCAGCCCCAGTCAGAGCCCTTAGCAGAGGCTCTGAAGTTGGGGTCTTGGGGAAACGTGCCAGCCAGAGTGCCCCACCCTTGCTTCTGAAATTTGCCCTCTGGCGCCCCACGTCACTCAGAGCGCCAGGGACTCCAGTTCTTCCCATTTCTTCTCCATCTTTTCGTACTAGTTCCTTAGTAATGTACCTATGTTTTCTAGTTGATTCCAACATTCTACAGTACGTCTAAACATCATGAAATCATCCATAAACATGAGATCATGAACCTTGAATTAATAATCCAATTCAAGGAAAGTAAAGATCAAAGTCAAGAGAAGTAAGAGTCAAGTCAAGAAGAGTTCTTAGAGTTTCCAAAAGTCTTTTCCAAATGTTTTAACTTTGTTTAAAGACTTAAAGTTCAAGTTGAGTAAAGAGTAAAGAGTAAAGAGTAAAGATTGAAGTTCATATCTTCAAAGAAGTATATGGGGACTATGTATTCCCAAATAGTTTAAAATGTTTTCACATTTAAACAAGAAAAGGAAACCTTGATTTCCTAAGAGCCTTTGAGCTAGTTTTCAGAAAAGAGTAATCGCTTTCTAAATTAAGCATGAGAGGAAACTTTGATTTCCAAGATAACCTTTAAGCTAAGTTTTTGAGCAATTATCTCAAATCACAGAAAGAAGTATGTCTTTAAAACATAAGAGCTAGTATCATATTTTGGGAGTAGTATTAAGCACCGATATGGGGGAGAGTTCAGACAACTCACAGTCCCCATAAACCATGTAGCCAACATGGGTAAAAAAGGGTCATACTTTTTAGATGATTCCTTTAGTGCTTTTTAGCATAGACTAGTGCATCCACTTAGTAGTTCAGGTTCTATACCCTCGGCAAGGTATAAGATGACCCTGGCTGCGTGAGGCAAAACGCTGTATCAACACAATAACTCTTAAGTGATGGTTGTCAGTTAGAGAATCTCAGACATAATTTATTTGTATTTTACATACATTTCTGAGTTATATTGTATCTTTGCATACACACAGAATTTACAGCCATGTTTCAAACAATTTTTCTTTATATTACACTTGTTTTAAACTGCTTTATATTGAAATGAGTTCAGTTGTGTTGAGTTGAGTTGAGCCAGGTAAGTTCTTCAGTTCCTTTCAAGCTTATGTTTTGTTTTAGAATTCCCCTCGCATACTCGTACATTCAATGTACTGATGCCATTTGGCCTACATCTTCTTATGATGCAGACACAGGTAACCAGTATCAACATCCAGCGCATCGTTGATTCTAGTTGAGCTCCAGAGTTGTTGGTGAGTCTCCTTACTTCTGGAGGACCCCCTTTATTGCTTTTAGTAGTTTTAGTTCATTAGGATGTCGTGGGTCTTGTCCCGACATCCATCTCAATTGTTTTAGAGGCTTCATAGAAAGTCAGATGTTAGTACTTTCATTTTCATTATCTTATGTTGAGACTTGAGTTTGCTAGTTGAATGTTTTCGTTATAACATTCTAAGTTTTTATGAGTTATCTTTGATAAGTAAAGTCTTCCGCTGAGTAAGTAAGCCAGGCCAAGGGTTCGCTTGGGACCAACAATGGTTCTCGAGTGCCAGTCCCGCCCAGGGTGTAGGCTCGGATTGTGACAGGACCAAACAACAAGATACATATTTTCAGATCAATTTTCAGCAAATACATCTTCAAAGAAGATAGACATGCAACAAATTCAACAAAAGCTACGTGTAAGTAGTTCCAGCTATGTGGCGTATATTCCCAGCCACGTATAATTATCATCAGTTATGTGTAATAGTTAGTAGCTACGTGCAAAAAGAATAGTGTGTATTAGTATATGCACACATGTAAAATAGATAACACAATAAGTTAGATTAGTTAGCACTTTTGAGGCCTATTCAAGGCTTTCAACTTGTATCAATAGAGGGCATTCAAAATCTTACGACTTTGAAACCTCTCTACACTTTTCTCCCATTTTGCCACTTTTCCATTTATCTCATCCATGTTCTCTGTGTTTTCCCTAAATCAATAAAAGCTTTATTGTAAGTATGTCTTCTCTACTACTATTTTGTTTATTTGTTTTCATGTTTTAAAGTTTAAGTTTTCTCTCCATTTTCCCCACTTTTCCCATCTTTTCCAATCCATGTTCTTTTAACCAAAATAGGATCACTTGTGACTGGGATCTTCATCTGTGACTTTTCCTGAACATTAGAGCTTGCAACTTTTGGAGGGCTTCTGGGAAAAGACGGGACACTTGACTTCTCCTTGGAAGGTCTCTCTGTGTCAGCCTTCCTTGATTTCCTCTGCGGCGTAGCTACTACTTCCTTCTTCGTGTCTCGCTGCTCACTCGACAAAAGCACAGAAGACTGAGGTTCAGCTGCAGGCTCCCTGCAACTCATATCACTTTGCTGCCCTACATCCGAAACAACATGTAACGACTGACTTAGTGTTTCACTAGCCCAATCGACAGCTTTACAAGTTGATTTGTTTCTCCGGTTTCTCGCTCTGCTTGGTGATTTTTGATTTTTATGGTTCGAAGATGTCTATCTGCAAGGCCCATTCAAAACCACTGAAGGAATTGAGTCCGTGGAACATGTTGATGAACTATCAGCCACTTTAATTATAGCTGGGTTTACTGGCACATTAAAGAATTGGTGGGATAATTATCTCATGGAAGATAATAGGCAAAGTGTATTAAATGCTACAAATATTAACCCAGTCATTAAGAATGAATCTTCAGGGCAAACCATAGAGAATCAAATCTTGGAAGATGCCACCACCACCTTAATTTATAATATAACTAAATATTTTATTGGAGAACCTCAGCTTTTTGAAGATAGAAGTCTAGAGATATTATCTAATCTATCTTGCCCAAATTTGGACGATTTTAGATGGTATTAAGATGTTTTCCTCAACAAAGTTATGATTACAAAAGACTGAAATCATGATTATTGGAAAGAAATAATTATTAGTGGTCTACCAATACTACTCGCTGAAAAAGTTAGAATAAAATTAAAAGATAGGTTTGAAGGAAAAATCCCTTATGAACAATTAACCTATGGTGATCTCATAAGTTTTATAAATATTACTGGATTAGAACTATGTACAAATATGAAACTTAAAAATCAATTGAAAAGGTATAGTAAATTATCAAGAAAAGAGTTAGGAGACTTTTGTCAAGACTTTGGATATACAAACTTAGCTGCCCCTTCAAATGAAGTTTCAAAAAAGGTTAAACATCGTCGTAAAAGTTATAAGGATAAACATGACAAACTCCATTATTACAAAAGAAAATCTAGAAAATCTAAATTAGATAACAGCAACACTGATACGTGTTGGAACTGTGGAAAAATCGGACACCATGCTAGGAGTTGTTGGGTCCCTAATAAAAAGAAAGATAAGATAAATATGTTAGTACTTGAAGATGAAATTAAAAATACATTATATTCAATTCTTGATGAGAATCAAACTAGTTCCGAAGGAAGTTCTAGTGAAGATGACCAACTTAATATGATATATAGTTCTGAAAGTAATAGTTCAGCAGACTGTGGATGTGAGGGTGACATTTGCACCTGCCAAGACCACTCCATCAATGTCATTAGCAGTAATAGTAAAGAAGTTTTCTTTGATATGATTGAACATAAAAAAATATTTAATAGCATTAAAAGATATAATTCTTAATCAACAATTTGATAATCATACTATTAAACCTTTTAGTATGACAAATGTACTAAATAAATTTAGAGAACAAAATTCTGAAACAACACTACAAGATCTTCAAACAGAATTAATACATGTAAAGAAAGAAATTAAAGAAATTAAACAAAGACTTAATACTTTTGAAGAAACACCAACCCAAAACCCAAGTTTACAATCAGAATAGAACCTTTAGAAATAACTCAAACGATAAAATCAGGAGTGAATACTATCACAATAGTTAAAGCACATAGCTATCATATACCCATTACTTTAGGTATAAATAAAAATTACTCTATCCAAAAAATTGCTTTATTAGATATTGGTGCAAATCAAAATTGCATCATTGAAGGAATTATCCCTACTAAGTATCTTGAAAAAAGTGCTACGCGATTATTCTCCGCAATAGGAGAAAGACTTAAAATAAATTATAAACTCCACAAGGGACATATATGTAACGATGAAATTTGTTTCATAAATGATTTTGTAATAACTAAAGACATAAATGAAGAAATAATATTAGGCACTCCTTTTATAACACAACTAAAACCATATACTGCTAAACAAATATTTGCCAGATGGCAAGCTTTATTATCCAGCTTTGATTTTGAAATAGAATTTATAAAAGGAGAAAATAATTCTCTCCCCGACTTTTTGACAAGAGAATTTTTACAAGGAAATAATGAGACCAGGAATACCGGGAATAAGGCCCCAGAGGATCCCACTACAGCCCTTCAAGCCAGAAGATAAAATGAAAAAATCCTTCAAAGAGGGCGATGAAAAATTAGAGAATCGCTGGCAGAATTTCCATCCCTGTCAAAACCAAACTCCATATCATTAAATGAACCCATGACTAGTAAACCAAATCTTAAAGATAAACCCTCATCAACAAGTATTTTTGTCCAAACAAAAAATAGTTATGAAATGAAGCCACCAGAAACATACTCACGGGCGGTGATTCCAACTACCCCGACAAATAAAAAGGATTTTCCAATTACAGGTTTACAGGTACTGCCTATCATGGCGCTTGACAAGGAATATGAATGTTTTGGAGTGCCAGACCTCCTGAAACCTTGTTACACCAATCGAAATTATGTGGAAACCGAAGATCCACTAAAATCCCAAAGGTATTATGAGTTTATATTAACAGATACTGATTCGGTGAAGATTGAGCATAAATTAGCAGATAACAATGATCTAGATAGTATTCAATTTTCAAGATTTATGATTAAAATAATATTAAGTCCTTTTGAGTGGTTTGTAGATCATTTACATACCCCCATTGCACTGTCAACATCTTTTCGTCCCCAGACATATAACTGGGATGATTACAAGGCGGCTTGGTATAATTTTATGTATCTCAGGCCAAATACCCATACTTGGTTTGTTAGATATTCAGAAGATATGAAAAGTGCAGTGATTCCTCGATGATTTTACGAATGATGGAGCCAGTTTGGAGGAAATAAAGTCACCAAATTTTTTATTACAATTTGAAAAGTTCCAGGTAGATCAAAATATCTCTACACTTTTGAAAAATATTAAATGGTGCAAGTTCTTTATATCTAGGAGAATATCTTATATTATTAGTTGGTCATTCGATATTCATGAATTTGAAAGGATCGAGTATCTAAGTAAGACTATCAAAATTAAAGGATGGACTCCGAAAGATCACGATGACATGTTAGTTGTCGGATCTTCATCACAAAGGAAATCCGAAGTTTCAAAAGAAGAATTAAAAAGAAGGGTCGAAGAAGTCTTATCAAATCTCGACAAAAATACCAATCATGAAAAGATAATGGAGTTATTAAACACTGCATCCTCATATACAAGTGAGCAAAGTAATGAGGATATGTATCATCTTCAGTAAAGAGAAAAAGGTGCCAAACATATGTTAACAATTAATATGTCAACAATTAAGAAAACAGGTAGACCCCGCAGGAACAAAAATCTATGCCACAAAGTGACAAAGGACCAAATAACAAGATATATGTTTGAAGATCAATATTCAGTAAAAATATATTCAAACAGGATAAACATGCAGTAAATTCAACAAAAGCTACGTGTACGTAGTTCCAGCTACGTGGCATATATTCCAACCCCGTATAGTTATCATCAGTTATGTGTAATAGTTAGTAGTTATGTGTAAAAAGAAGGATATGTATTAGTGTATGCACACATGTAAAATAGATAGCACAATAAGTTAAAATTAGTCAGCACTTTTGAGGCCTATTTAAGGCTTTCAACTTGTATTAGTAGAGGGCATTCAATATCCTACGACTTTGAAACCTCTCTACACTTTTCTCCTATTTTCCCTATCTTTTCCATTTCCCATCCATGTTCTCTCTCACTTTCCCTAATCAATAAAAAGTTTGTTGTAAGTACATACTTTCTCTACTTATATTAGTTTTATGTTTTAAGAATTTAAAGTTTTGATTTACATCCTTCTTGTTCTTATTTTCTTTAACTTGATTTAAGTTTTGTTTTTAAAGTATTATTTGTTCTTGCTCCCTTCTGTTACTCTGCCCAATATTCCTTAGGATTCCGTCCCATAGCTAGGTCCGTACCCTCCATTGGTATCAAAGCCAAGTTGGCCGGGAAGGGTATGAGTAAGAGCGGCTAGGTCCCTACACTGTTCCTTAAACCTTGTTTCAGCTGAGATCCTTTTTAAGAAGTATGTTTAGAGCTTCGGTAAAATTTTTACCTGAAAAGGTAACATAAGTTACGAGATCATGAGCAGTAGTAGTGAAAGAACCCAGAGTTAGAGAAAAGTATGTTGAGGTTTAGTAATCCTAGAAAGGGAGATAGTGATGAGGCAAGCTATGTTACTATAGTCATGCGCCCAATAAGTTATTGATGAGGAGTTTTCCTTATTGGTAGACGAAGAAGTGATGAGTTATGCGAATTCCATCATAGGAGGTAAAGTGGGTTGTAACTAGAAAGGAGTTGTGTTGAAGTGTCATTGTGTAGGTAATAACCATGTGTAAGTGTTGAATAGAAGAGCAGGAGTATTCACGAGGTGATCAATCTAAGATAGGATTATTATTTTGAGGGAGTACCCATAATATTCAAAGTGTTATAGAACTAATTAGGCATTGATGTATAGTGAATGAGTGCATAGTACTCAAGTTGTGATTGGAAATGTGATAGTAAATTGTAAGTATTACTAAGAGGTGGGGATTGACTATTTGTCATAAGGTCCTAGTGGGCGACTCTTTCTGAATTTGTATCTAGTAGTTGTAAGTTAGTATAGTAAGCGAGCAATCATATTAATATTCTGGTTTAGTCATAAACATTGAGCTTGAATTTTAAGATGAGTGTCATGATCAAAGGAATGGCAACATGAGGGTGATGATGTTAGTCTTAAGATTTGATATAGAAGACTTGAAGAAATTAAGATGTTAGCTGCATTGAAGATGAGTGGTACATGTGAGAAACCCTAACCTTTAGATAAGGGCAGTGAAGTGTGGCTACATCACAAGAGTAACAAGAGTGTTAAGAGGTGTGCCGAGATGGTATGTTACCAGATGAGGTTCCAATTAAGTGATAATTTTCCATGTGTGCCTAGATAGAATAATTGAGTTGTCAATGTGGAATAGGTCCATAGCTTTCAAGTGTTAGCTTTAGACCTAAGGGGGAGATGGAGAGATGAGAAATCAAGTGAAGTGTTTGAGAGTAATCTAGTAATGAGTTACAAAGAGCTCGGGGGATATCTTTTTAGAGGTCCTTTTAATAAAAATGGAGTTGTTAGAGTACTAAGCTTGAATGTGGTGTTGTTAAACATTATGTGGGTTTTGATATGAGCCCAATATGGTGGTAGAGAGTAATAGTTTAGGATGAGATTTCCTATAGAGAGGTATATAATCCATACTTAAGGAGTTGGTCTAATCTTGAATATAGTAAGATCATACCATTAGATGCAGACCTTAGTAAGAGTAACCCATTCCATACCCAGTCCAGTCATCATTCGAGAATGAATGATCCCAAGGGGGAGATATTGTAACACCCTAGAAATTTTTTGAGCTAAGACTCGAACCGTTCTTCGTAGTGAGTGAGATTTTTTCAAGAAATTTAAAATTTCTTGATTGTTAAGGTCACTAGATGTAGCAGCTTACGTTCCAAGAAGAACCAAAGAGATTTCATTCAAGCCATTCCTAAGTCTTTCTTAAGTTTTGGGTCAACTTCAAATGACCATAACTCCTAGTAAAAGATGAGTTAGGTGAGATAGAAGATAGACACTTAAATCCTTTGAAGTCCTCTTTCCAATGCCACTGAGTTTGCTAAATTCCAACCTCTGAGTAAAAAGTTATCACTGATTTACTAACGACGCACAAACCTGGCAGCACCTCCGCGATGGCTCCTCGTTACGGAGCCAATACGGACCTCACTGCCTGGTGAAAAATTATTCCGACTTCCAGCTCATTTTAATTATTTCTTTAAGGGTATTTTAGTCCTAAAAACCCTTAGGAGGTCATACAAATTGCCCTAAACGTGTAGAAAACCAGTTTTCATAAATCAAACCCTCTCATCCACTCCAAAAAATCTACTCTCAAGGGATTCAAGAAACGCTAAGGCTAGGGTTTATCTTCCAAGATTTTCCTTCAAGTCCTTCAAGAAGATGATTCTTTGAGGTATGTAAGCTTCCATAGTATTGGGTTTGTTCACCCACACGCTAATCATGTTAATTTTAGCGTTAAGTTTGTTCTAGAAAGTTGAAAGTATGATGTTCTTGAAATTGGCTTTAGTTCTTGAGTTTAGATGAGATTATTGAGTTGCTTGATGAAATCATGTTGACTTTACAGTTGTTTATGAGTAGGTTCTTGTGTTCATGTGCTGGGTATCTAAATCTAAAGAGGAATTGAGAAACAGAACCGAGTTTAGGTGAATTGGGGTTAGAAAAGGAAGAAGGAAAAATTCGGGTGAATCTGGAACCTTTCTCTGCGTCACGGACCTGCCTCTCCATTTCATAAAGTTTGTCTTCGCATCGTGGAGAGTTCACGGACATCTCTTCCTCAAAAGTTAATTCGCGACCAAATATTTTAACTCATCTCCGCGTCGCGGACTTGCTTCAAGAAAGTGATTTCCTGATCATTTTTCATGTTTAACTATCTAAAAACACTTCTAAACATCACGAGATCATTTCTATCATAAATCACAACCTTGAATTCATAAATCACATTCAAGGTGGAGTTGAGAGTCAAGTCTTAAGAGTTCTCTCAAACATTTTTGAGAAAGTCCCTTTGAGTCCTTTGAGGAGTCTTCTACAACTTCTAATAACTTGTTTCAAGACTTGAGTAAGTGAGCATGATAGTTAGGAGAATATATTCATGAGTCTACACTATTACCTAGATCCTTCATATCATAAACCATAACTCTTTAATTCATAATTCACATTCAAGAGAGAGTTAAGAGTAGAGTTCAAGAAAGTCTTTGAGTTCAATTGTGAATCCTTTGAGATCCACCATCGATTAGAGTTAAGTTTGGAAAAGTAAGTATGAGAATGAGAAGAGTCGTATACTTGAGTTCCTTATTGATATTTTGACCCTTGAGTCAAGTCGTTGATGCCCAGAACTTCTGCATGAACTCCATCAATTTAGTATCTTCGAAAGGAGTAGTGTCTTCAAGTTCTAAGTCTTGAGTATCAGTTCCTAACCCTTCCGAGATTATAATCCTAATCATGGGACTATTACATATTGCCCATGAGGTCGATGAGTTGAGTTGTTCATCCCCATAATTCCGCTTGAACATTATGAGAAGTATCTTTGAGTCCTTGATTTGAGTAGTTCATGCTTCCTCATGAACCCTTTGAGTTGAGCATTCTTGAAATTAGTAGTATCATTGAAGTTCTTGAGTTCCAAGTATTTGAGTTCTATCTATGGTTATTGAAAACCTTGCATTGAGTTGTTCAAGTCCATAATTGAACATGAACCATATTTTAAGAAGTCTTTTACAAATGTTTAAACTTTGTTTTAAGACTTAAGCTTTGAAGTTGAGTAAAGATTAAGAGTAAAGTTCATTTTCTTTAAAATGATAAATGGGAACTAAGTATTCCTAAGAGTAAATGTTTTTCATATTGAAGATGAGAGGAAACTGAGATTTCCAAAAGAGTTTTTGAGCAAGAAAGGGAACATCGATTCCAAGAGAGCTTTTAAGCTAAGTTTTTGAGTAATTATCTCAAACTAAAGAAAGAGTTTTGTTTTTACAAATATATGAGCTAAGTATATTTTGGGAGTAGTATTGAGCATCGATATGGGGAAGAGTTGGAGTTCAGATAACTCGCGTCTCCATAGACCATGTAGCCATCATGGGTAGTAAAGGATCATACTTTTTAGCTGACTCATTAAGATGTTTTTAGCATAAGATAGTGGATCCACTAAGTTAAGCGTTCTATATGACGACAAACTATATGACAGTTCTTCCAGCATGGGCAATACGCTATATCACCACTTAGGCTCATAGTGGTGGTTGTCGGTTAGATAAACTCCCACATAAACTATATTACTTTATTATATAAGTAAAGTTGAGTTTGTTATTTCATTTTCTGTAACAAACTAAGTTGTTTTTATTGCTTTATAAAGCTTTCCATATAGTGCATGTGTATTGTGTATTGTTGCTTTATATTGAGTTGAGTACCCATAGTCGAATATCATATCTTTGAGTTGAGTATCTAATCTCTGAGTTGAGTATCTTATCCTTGAGTACTTTTGAGTTGAGTAAGTTTGAGTAGTTTTGATTATCTTTGAGTATTCCTTGAGTTGAGTAAGTTTGAGAAGAGGTAAGTATCTTTCCTTTTTATCAAGTTCCAAGCTTATGTTTATGTTTTAGAATTTCTCGTACATGCTCGTACATTCCACGTACTGAGCCATTTGGCCTGCATTTTTTCATGATGTAGACACAGGTAATCGGGATCATCAACATGAGATTCATTGATTCATTCGGGAGTTCGAGTTAGCTATAGTGAGCCTCCGTGTTTCCGGAAGATTTCATTTACTTTTCAGTTTAGTCAGGATGTCGTGGGTCTTGTCCCGACTTCCATCTTTATCAGTTAGAGGCTTCATAGATAGTCAGTATAGTTGAGAAGTCTGTATTATTCATTTATTTTATTAAATGTTTTAAA
>JAJOOI010022413.1:0-24045 GCA_029582585.1 Solanum bukasovii
CTGCTGTTGAGTGGTTCG
The DNA here is from genome assembly GCA_029582585.1 of Solanum bukasovii. Classification (NCBI taxonomy): domain Eukaryota; kingdom Viridiplantae; phylum Streptophyta; class Magnoliopsida; order Solanales; family Solanaceae; genus Solanum; species Solanum bukasovii. The sequence goes on from JAJOOI010022413.1 coordinate 19, forward strand.
CTGACACCAGAGTTTTGGGTATCAATACACTGGTGATTGAGATCATTCTATCCTGGGAGGACATATTCCAAATCAAACCTTGGATACTAGAGGGGAATAATTTCCTTAAGGGGACACTGTGCATTCAGTGGGATTGATCTTTTTTCTAATTCTGTTTTTCCAGATTGTGGTACGTTTTTACAGATTTTAGTTTTGTCAATTAATTTCTGTTCATCTATTCTTACTGGTTTATTAAACTTTGGTTACTTCGTGTTTCTGCAAAGTTTATTGAAATAAGTAATTCTGGTTTTTTTAAACACAGATTGCTAACACCTTATACATACATGTAAGTGAATTTGTAACATTCAGTACGTATTACATTATTCACAAGTTTTATTCAATTCAATCATTTTAAACTTTTTTGAAGAAAAAAAATCGATTAGGTTGGAATTTCATTCTACGTCAAGTTGCATAAATACAAGTGATCTAACTATCTAAGTACTGCGACATGAAATGTCATTTGGTTCGAAATTCACTCAATTTCACTTGATACCAAACAATTTTAGCTGGTCTCAAAACCTCTAGGACAATACTCCAATAATGTTCACTTGATGTCCTTTTCTAATTGATGTTTCACATTTGTACTTATATTAAAAAAAGTTTTGTACTTATTTGTGTTTGTTTTGAAATGTCTTAATTAGTTGAAAAAGCTTAAACAACACATGTTGTTTGATTTTATTGAACATGTTTGTTGAAGAAATCAAAATGAATCTACTACGTTGTAATCAAAAGAACTTCTCGAGCAATTAAATCTAACCGTTGAAATTCATATTAGAAGGTTGTGTATTAAATTTGGATGAAATTTGAAGCAAAATTGTTCTGACGATCCATCAAGACTCATGGTAAGGTCTATCCATCAAAACTTTTGATTATTCTCAATGACTTGTGAATTATTTATTTCAAAATTGACAGTAATTTGCACTCAAATCCTACCGACTCATCAAGAATTGAGGCAAGTACAAGTCTTAGAGAATCTATATGACTTTTTAACATTCAGCAAGACTTGCGGCAAAATAAGACTCTCAAATTAAAAAAAGATCAATCCTAAATAAGCTTCAACCGATTTTCATTATAAATCTTTTTATAAGATAATTGTCAGGTTAGTCTAGTCGGAAAGAAGCTTGCTTACACCTCCTGAGCCGCAAATTCCAAAATCAGATATATTCAAATGAAGTCAAAAACTTAAACAATAGCACGACAATAGTCCTATTTGTGCAAAATCACCCTAATAAATCTCAAATCAGGAATAAGAACTTGGATTTGGATCCAGTCAATTTCTAGTCACTGGCCTTGTACTAATATTCAGGCCCAGTAATAATGACTATCTATAATTGGGCCTAATCAGCATAACGGCCCATATTGATTGGCCCATGAAGATGGCGGCCCAAAAAACCCATTTCACTCTGCCTTGAAGAAAAAGAAAAGGTAGCTCAAGCTTTCACTCTCCAAATTCCATTAAAGGAAGAGAAACACAAACACAAAGAAGCATAGAACAGACTCTGTGATTCCAACTCCACAAAACGACAGCGTTTTTGATCGATAACATTTCGTATACAATGTTCAGAAACCAGTACGATACCGATGTGACGACATGGTCGCCGGCGGGAAGGCTATTTCAGGTGGAGTATGCAATGGAGGCAGTGAAGCAAGGTTCGGCGGCGATAGGTTTGAGATCGAAGACGCATGTGATTCTCGCGTCTGTTAACAAGGCAAATTCTGAGCTATCTTCTCACCAGAAGAAGATCTTCAAAGTTGATGACCACATCGGAGTTGCAATCGCTGGACTCACTGCTGACGGCCGTGTACTTTCTCGTTATATGCGTACTGAGTGTATTAACTATAGTTACTCTTATGAGTCGCCGTTACCTGTCGGGCGTCTTGTTGTTCAGCTTGCTGATAAAGCTCAGGTCTTTCGCTCAAACCCTAAATTGTTTTTGTTCTCTGCTTAATGTGGTTTAATATTTGCTGATTAGCTGAATCTTTGTTGTGATCGATGAAATGGAGGGTTAGGGTTTTACTTTGGATTGAGAAATCCCCCTTTTAACTTGGTGGAAGGTCAGTTGGATTTTTTTCCACAAATGCTAGTTATCCTGCCATTAGTTTCTCACTTGTTTATTCCTAGTCACTTCCAAACCACAACAAATAGGCACCAAATCTAGGAAAGTTTGGGGTTTTGGGGCAGGGTGGGTGTCTATTACAAAGTTATTCCTTTGTTACTTCATTTCCTCCTATGAGTCACAATTTCAATGCTGTTAACACGACGAAACTAAAATGGTTAATCATGAAACAGGTTTTTTTGGATCCTTTCTGTTCCTCTTTTAGGTAAACTTGTGTACTGCTCTATAGGTATATTTAGTGATGGAGTTGGAACTTATAAGAAGATTGCAATGTTTAAGTTATACTTATCATTCTGGATGAGGTATCCATCACTGTGGTGGTCCAAGGAGAAAAAACACGCTAGAGTTTGCTGCCTTAGTTCACAAAATCAGTCGGTTGCCTATATGCTAGATGTTCATTTCTTCCACCTGAGGTAGCACTACTCTAGATTTCTTCAAACTACACAAAGACTTTAGTTATTTTTATTTTACTGCTGAAATGGTGGAATTTTTTTCAGCAAATGGCTAAGAGACAGCTGGGGAATAGCTTGAACACCTTTATTGCCCTTTTGTGCAGTCCTTGTAAAATGCCTGCCCACTTTACACTCGTCAAATATCCATTAGATCAATTTGAAATTCGGGTGAAAAAAGTTGCATATATAAGATTTATCAGAGAACTATCAAGTTCAAATTATGATTTTCTGCACTTTTAGTGCATGCAAATGCTGTAATCAGTGATGTTCCTTAAACATATTCCATAAGAATTTATCTTTTTCTAGACAAGTAAGAAGTGTTATATATCGTAATCTATGTTGCTCGAATACCGAGTGGGGCCACTCGACACGAGTGCAGATCCAGAAGTCACATTCATCATCACCTAAGATACAACCAATGAATGTATAATACGACAAACTCGCTTTGTTTCACTTTATATAAGATAATTTGATTGGGCGCGTAGTTTAAGAAAGAAAAGAAGACTTTTACAACTTGTGGTCTTAAATATGTCATGATATTTGTGTGGTTATAAGACTTTTGATATGTGGTCTTAAACGTGTCATAACATTTGTGTGGGCCTGTGGCTATAAAGACTTATCGCTAAGGGTAAAATGGGACATTCGAGTTAGATTGTTTCCAAACTTAGAGTGGTAAACATTCTTTTGGAATGGACTAATTAGTAATAGTGCCATTCTTTTTTAAAATGAGGGAGTAACTAAGTATATGTTTCGGCAATTAGTTGAAGTTATTTAAATAAAGCTGGTATAATTAAATTCTATGTTAATACTTAGGTATTCTGTTACTTATAATCAACCAAATACCCGATCAACCTGTACTTTTTGGCCGTAGATTTAGTGAAAGAAACCCAAGTTAGGTTGACCAAATCCGGTGTGGATCCCACACCCACACTCAAATCGTGTTCGGTTGACATGGATGCCGCAATTTTTTTGAAGGATCTGATCAACATAGATCATAATCAAATTGTAGCAATGGTTGCCCAATAATTCCTCCCTTCCACTTTACAAATGAGGTGCTTTAACTTGTTCCTGCATCTTGGTTAATTATTACTACTTTGACATTGCCTCTTTAGAATTTTCAAGTTACACGTTCCTATTATTTGGAGTAAAATTGGGTATAAATTCACTGGATTTTCATGTCAGATATCAATATATGATGTTTTGGTATCTCGTGGAATGTGAAAGCTGGCCCGGACACCACGATCATAAAAAAAGTGATGTTTAGGAAATTAGATACTATCTAGCAAAGGTGATCATGGTATTAAATGAGGTGCTGCTATAGGTAGTTTACCAGTAATAGTTAATGCTGCTGTTCAAACTTTTAATAGTGCCACTGCTCTAAATCTTCTCATAACAGCGTATTCGCTCTATTTTAATTGTGTGCCTAGTGTATGCTTCCAACTGATCTTATCGCAAACTATAGCATATACTAGAGCTTACTAGACAGCAACTTATACTTTTCTTATTTTGAGAGTAAGGCGAGGGGTTTGCAGTGTAAAGTTTGAACTATGGTCTTAAGTTATGATCATGTTAGCTGCAAAATTTTGTTATTGGAGTTACTCCTTGAAATTTCTTGTTGCTAACTGTTGGTGAATGCAGTCCAAGTAGGCTTCGCGGCTGTTTTATTTTGACAGCAATTTCTCATATATCTGACATTCTGAAATTTCACTTAGTTCCTTAAACTGTAGAAATCTCCCATTGAGGTAGAGGAAAATATAAACATGCGCCCGGTAAAGAAAAGCCAAGTATTAAGGCCAGTCCATGGTATAGTAGGCCAATTTTGTGGTGATACATTTTTAGGTTTTGGGGCATAAGAGTGTCCTGACGTTGTCACTGTTGAAACACAATGGAAATTTAGGGACATTCTTCCATTTAAGTCGTTGAAGATTTGCCTTGATATGTAGACCCAGAATTGTGATGTTCTTTTCTGCTTTAATGATTTGGATATAGTTACATCAGGTTTACTCAACCTGAGGTCTTACTAGTGTAATTTTTAGTTAGTTCATTAGCTCATATAAAAAGGTTTTAAAAGAGGACTCTTAGAGTTCTTCCCAAGGAAGCATATGGTTTATTTGGATAAGCAGGCTGAACCATTTACTTCTGCACAATCCGTTGCGTGCTTGTTGATAGGTTGCATCAACTGTGTGGTGGCTGATATCAGACTCTTCTCATAATTTCTTCCAAATTGTTTTCATAGAAGGAAAAAGTAGAGGTTGGCTCTTAGTGATGGTTGGTATGCATCATGTTTGGACAATTTTGTTCCATAATACAAATAGAAAAATCAACAAAGTTGTTTTAGTTCTTCACTTAGGGATGTGTTTGACAGTGAACCGGGATACCTACAAATGACACATGTCAAGCCTTGGTCATGGGGCATAAGTAAAGAAAGAATAAAAATCGTTTGGGTCGGTTGTCGTGTCTTGGTGGATATTGAGCTGAATGCATTTCCCCCCTCCATTTCTCAGGATGATTTGTTAATGCAACAAATGTTTATATTGGTATATGAGGCTAACTGTCTGATTCAGAAGTTGATGCCTATTTTTGCGCTTTATATCATCTTAACATTTGCTTTTGTGGCAGGTTTGCACTCAACGATCCTGGAAACGGCCTTATGGTGTTGGCTTGCTTGTTGGTGGACTGGATGAGTCTGGTGCTCACCTTTATTACAATTGTCCTAGTGGTAACTACTTTGAGTACCAAGCTTTTGCCATTGGATCTCGGTCACAAGCTGCAAAAACCTACTTGGAACGCAAGTTTGAGACTTTCATGGAATCTTCACGTGAAAGCCTGCTTAAGGACGCACTCTTTGCACTGAGAGAAACTTTGCAAGGAGAAAAACTAACAAGCTCCAATTGCACTGTCGCTGTGGTAGGAGTAGGAGAGGCCTTTCATACACTGGACAAGGAAACCATACAAGCATTGATCAATGAATTTGAGATAGCTGGAGAAGATGCTCCTGCTGAAGTCCCGGAGGAGGCTGCTAGTGATGAACCAGCAGCACCTGAAGAGGGTGCTGCCACTGCTGATGAAGGAGCTGCCCCAATGGATATTTGATAACTTATGTCCTCCTTTAGGCCTCACTTCTTTCATATTCAGAGATTTCTTCTTAGAATGTTGAGATTTTGTGTGGCACGATGGATTATATTTTCTGCTTGGATGTTTTATTATGCAATCATGCTTTACTTTGGTCCAAACAATTTAAAACTCTTGCTTCTGAAATTGAACTACTTAAAACTTAAATGACTTTGTTGGGTTGGATCTCTCTCTCTCCCTCTCCCCCCTTCCCGCCCCCGCCCCCTTTGTGTCTTTCCTTGTTAGGCACAGTCCATTTTCTTCAGTCAGAGACTATCGATGAAATGACGACATGGCCTTTGTGCTTCAGTATAGCTCCATAAGCAGCTGACCAAATGAATAAGTTACTCATTTTCTGGTCCTAATTTGGGCAAGAATAGGGAGGACAGTTGCTTATAGTAATGGTTGGACTAAACTATATATTTGATTAGAATTGTCGTTTAAGTAACTCATATATATCCCTACGTATTTTAAAAATATACAACTTGGAGGTTATATGCCGATGCTTGATTCATATATATGCTTACATGTTAGGACCATTCAAATTAGCTAACTTTTTTCCCAGCAAAAGTAAGAAGTTTATATGACATATACAGTGCATTGATAGACAAATGAGTAAGTGTTGGTTAGCTAATGTTTATTTGGGTTCTCAATCTTCACTCAGAAGTCAGAACACTACAAAATATATTGGACTTTGAACATTGTAAATTGTAACATATAAATCTGGGATACTTCTGAGAATGATCATGATTTTTCATCATCAACTCCAGTTGCAAGTAGCAAAATGTACTATAATTAACAATTGCAATCGAAATGAATCACAGAGAACCATTGATCTACTTGAACATAATTTCTTGTAGTTTGTTTTGGGAAGGGGGATACATGTTCTGGCCATGGAGGGATATAAACGATGTTCGATTAAGAGTTAAGAATCATAAAGCAGAAACAAGAAGTAAAACCTTGATTCTCTGTTCAATGGCAACTTTCAAGACATTGCATATAATAATAAAACTGAATCTTTGACACCTGAATTGAGATGGAGATCTAGATCAAACAATATGAACTTTTACGTTCAACATTTCTTCGCGAGAAGTCAAATAACAAGGAGTAGGCACTTAAAAAACACAGCGCTGCTCTTTCTATTGAGTTAGGGAGGGGGTGGGAGGCGATGAAGAAGCCTTGTGACAGCAGAACAAGGCCACTCTTCTATGTCACAACAGAGGATTTGCTTGGTTCTGGAAGTTGGAGTCCATTGGTCTTCATTTGTTTGTACATCCATTGCCAGTTTTCAGGTGTTACCTCACCCCCAAGAGATCGAATCACAGAACCACCGCTGCAAGAACCCACCCAGCAACATTCCTCCAGTGGCAATCCCCTTACCAATCCATACAAAAACCCACTTGCAAACAGATCTCCTGCACCTGTAGCATCAGTAACTTTCGCTTCGCCAATCGCTGGAACACGTACAAACTGAAAACCAAAATAATACTTCATGTTTGTAACCCTAATAACAAACACTAAGTATAGATCACAAATTATCAGCGAAAAAAGTCATTTTATGACATAATGTTTATAACCACAAGTTTATTTAAAAAAATCCTTCTTTGTTAAACTCCACGGCCAGTCAAATACATTCACATAAAATGAAATGGAGAGAAAATATTAAATTGCTAGTAGCCTACTATAAGAATGACAAGAACCACCGAGTTGGGGGCACTCGATTACCATCTTTAAATAATATGAACATCCAGAAGACCAGAACAAAAGGTTCTATTTTAATCATTGTGTCTTAAAGATGGACTGCAGGTGGGGAAGGATTAGAGATACCTCTTTCTCATGTTTCGCAATGCACCCGTTTTGGGCTAAGGTGACAACAGCCCACTTGCAATGTTTAGCCAAATATTCAAGTGCTGCATCAGGATCTGCTTTCTCTTCACCCCTGCATCAAATGTTGGAAAAACATAAATCGTCATTTGCATGAATTGCCTATCAATATCGTAGTCAATAAACACAATTTCTTAGTTTTAAGTAATCACCTTAGTAGCTCAGTTGCTTCGTCCTCGTTTGCAAAGCAAAGGTCTATGTTTCCCGACTCCAATAATTCAATTAGAGGTGATTTAAACTTCCTCACCATCTGCCATATATTAAGAATATCATAAAGGAACCAAAAAAAAAAAAAAAAAACCAAATCCTATTATTATTAACACTTATCAGACATATTTCAACAGAACAATGTAATTTGAGTTTCGTTCATACGTGTGTTCTTATATATGTTTCCAACTATGAAGTATGGACAGCTCAAATAAAGAGAATGAAATAAGATCATTGTATCAATTGAGAAGACATGTAGCTGTTTCTGCTTCATAAACTCAAAGCAAATAATGAAATACCAAACTTCAAATAATACCATGTAGCCTATGCGAACAATTACCTCAAAGCTGGCAAGATCTAGAGAAACAAAAAGGCCTTCTTCCTTTGCTATTTTGATGGCCGCCTTAATAACTTCTACATTCAGTATGGCATATCTCAGTACCAACCACTGTTACAAAAAAATAGAGGCAAATAAGTGAAGAAATTTTCAATTCTACAATTCCCCAGAGTAGTCCTCCAACGAGTAGAAATTAAATCGTTTTCATAAATGGATCAGCAAACTCTACATGTTACTGGGAAAACATACAACATTGTAATAACTAATTGTATACAAAATGATGGAGATCAGAGTTTAAAATATCAAATAAGGACTCCTCACCTTGGAACCTTTGAAGTCCTCTCGTTTCAGTTCATCTGCCTGATAAAGCAAAGAAATAATAAGACAAACAGACGGTCACTTTGCTTAATATTTTACACGTCATTAGAATCATTACCCACCACTGAGTTTGACTAGATGAAAGTAGAAATCACCTGAACTTTCACAGAGCCAGACAAACAGGGACGCATGGTACGATTGCCAACTTCGTCAACCAGACAAACACACTGTACATAAAAAATTACATGGTATTAGAAACCGGGGAATCATCTATATACAGAATCTTAATATCCCAACAAATGTGCTCACCTGAGCTGTAGTTCCATTCTTCAATCTCAATCTTGAGAGATCCACTTTGGAAAGGCCCATGTTGCTCATAAATAATTTACCTTCTTCATCTTCGCCACAAGCCCCAATGATCCCACTACTAATCCCAAAGCCAGCAGCCAACCCTCTAATTGTATTTGCAACACTACCTCCAGCTATTGTCTTCAATAGGGATTCATTGTCAGTAGAAGGAAGGATATGGGCGTTAAGCTCGTTGAGTATATGCTTTAACTCTTCAACTGCAACCTTCAGTTAACAAAGGAAACTAAATGGATCAGACTCTTGCTTAGAACAAATAAGGGCATTTGTAGCAAACATAATATTTCATGGTTTTTGTATTTTAGCATGCCATTTTTTTATGAGCATTATGCCTCTCCTAGCTGGCAGTTACAGGCGAGATAAGCCAACCAACTATGCATCAATGGTCGGCTATATGAATCCTATATTTCAAATCAGTTTTCACATCCTAGCGAATTCAGCACTCAGAAATCACAGTTTAGACTATTTTACTTCTGCTTTCATCCTTTATCCGGGCTTGGAATCATTTGCACATAGGCGGAATGAAGGGTGAGATATGCAATAACATATTCTTTTAACAAATGAACCACATGGATTAGAGAAAAGGGAAGTTAATGAACCCAACCAAAACATCCTCTCAGTCCAAAGTATCAATGCGAGCCAAATTCCCTCATTTTCAGTCTCAGATTGACAGTAGTAGTAAACCCGAAACCCAAAAGGTTATTCTACAAAGATCAAACTACAATGTTCAATTCTATAATCACAAAAGACAACCTCATGATTTATGGAGAAACCGAGATCATCTCATGCATAACCCCCCTTTCAGATTCTATGATACATCAAACTTCATCAGCAAAAAAGGTTCGTTCTTGTTTTGCAGTCATTCTCTCTTTAGCTGATACACTGGATTTTGCTAAATCAATAAATTGATCTATTTGAATTTTGACATTGTCACCATCCCATCCCAATGAAATTAAAAAACACTCAACAGATTCCTATCAACAAACAATCAAACTCAGCTACCAACCTCCCTGTCCCACCCCACAACTAAAGCAACAACAACAACAACAGCATACTCAGTAAAATCCCACAAGTGGGGTCTGGGAGGATATAGTGTACGCAGACCTTACCACTTCCGAAAGACTCAGCTCAAGTGCAGCAAATCCCACCCCCACAACTAAAACAAGATAATTAAACACATACACACACTAAAACAGAGAATCAAAAGATCCAAAGCTGCAAAAAAAGTGGAACTACAACATACAATAGCTGAAAATTTGCATATATATTAGTTAAAGCAACACAGAATTCAAAGATCTATTTTTTTTTTTTAGCAATTGGCAATAAAACAATCAATTATATCAAAATCAAACCAACCCCAAACCTTAAAACCCCCAAACAATCAAAAAGATTCCATCTTTATCACAAAAAACTGTATATAATTCAGAATAAAAAAAAAAACAAGAAAGAGGAAGTACTGGGAAAGAGCCACCACGTTCACCGGGAATTTGGGAGAGAAGAGACCAATCCACCTTAGCTATATGATCTACTAGGGCAAATGGTTGTAGTCCAAGTACAACTGGTGCACCTATATTTACACTTTCACTGTGATTTTCACCATTAATGGTGGCTGGTCGAATTTCAACTCCCATAATTCCCTTATAAATTTTGCTCTGTTAACTTTGTCTGTAATCCTCCAATTTATAGGCGCTCTATTCTTTACTGTACAATATTGCCACTACTAGTCCACTTGTTTTTTAATTTTAGTCCTCTTCTCCAAATATATAATCATAACTCTTTAATTCTTTAAATTTGCTAAAAATTGAGCATTTTTGCTCTAACTAATAAAATAGATTTTAAAAGTAATGTTAACTATCATAAAACATTTTATCAAAGATATGAGGAAAATCCATTATTGAAAAATCAATTGACTCGAAATCCATTATTGAAAAATCAATTGACTCGATTGGTTTGATTTCAATTTTTGTTTAACTTTTCATAAATTCAATCAAGCTCCATTGTTTTTCATATGTTAAAAATAGGAGAAATGAAAAAATTGATCAAATTTAATTATTATGCAATTTTTTTAGTATAAACCGATAAAAAAAAGTTACTTTAAAAATGACTAAAGTTGTTTTTTTTTGGGCTAACCTTCGACCAAGTGTTTTAACTAAAGTATCGATCTCTCATTAAATTTTCCCGACTTTTTGCTAAAACACGATCGAGCTAAGTTGATTTTCTTAAAAAAAAAAAATCTAAGATCGAGGTTGATTTGTTTTTCCATAGGTTTAAAAGTAGATCGATTTTTTATAGTCATCATTAATTTTTAAATTCATTCTATTGGTTAGATCAAAAGTGTTTTACTCTAGCAATTTTAAAAATTAAAGATATATAAAATTATATTTGGAGGACCAAAATAGAATTACTCCCCTTTATAAGAAATATAAAAATTGTTTGGCTTAAAACTCAATTATCAATCCAGCCTCCATAGATTATATATATTTTATTTCAATAAATGTATTTTGATTAATAAGCTAATGTATGATGACGGCACCAAGCATGTTTTTTTGAATTTTGACAAAAAAAAATATGCCCCTCCAAATACAATTTTTAAATATATTTGTCTTTTTGGTTTTGTTTTTAATGGTTTTGGAATTTTTATTAATGAATAAATTCGTATATTTTTATCTGCAAAAATGAACTAATTAAAATTGAACTTTAATTTCTTACGAGAACAACACTAAACTTGCCTGTTCATGTTAAATTATTTTTTGTATGTGCAAGGCATGCATTCACATGAAATAATGGATAATTTTTGTTTAACTTAATTCCACCATTAATTATTTTTTTACAAATAATAAAATACTCCTTTATTTAGCAAATCTTAACAAAAAGTCATTTCCAAACTTCTATAAAGTACGAGATGAAACATTTATTAATGTTTTCTTGAATGTAAGATTTCTAATTTTTGTAAACCCAAATAAAGGTTATATATAATTTGCTATTTGAATGCTTTTAGATTATAAAGCATGATAGTTCAGTTAAAAAATTATACTTTGAAGAGTTCAGATATGAAACTCAAAAAATTGAAATAGATTAGATATATTTTGAAATTTCACTCTTTTTTTTTTATAATATATATAAATATTCTATGGTAAAAATAATAATCTAATCCACGTATGATATGACAAAACTAAAAAAGTAAAGATATAAACCAATAGATATTTGATGGTTCATTGGTTTGTCTCTTTCCATAAATTTTCAATTTTGTTGAAATATTTATGGATTTTTGTTCATCATTGTTCATATAGCCTTTAACTGAAACGTATCTAAACTCGTGCTCTTCACTCAGATTTTTGTCTACCTCTCTCTCTCTCTCTCAATAATGCCTCTCTATATTTTGTACAAATCTTTTATCCTCAATCAGTTTTGAAAAACTCCTATTTCATTGAGTATTTGTTCTATTGGTACACTTCTTTTGTTTCACCGTCAAATATCCACATTAAAGTCCAACTAATTTGAATTCGTGCCCACTTCTAAGGATAACGCTCCCAATAAGATTTTTTCATTCTCAGAGATCAAACCTGAGATTTCTAATTAAAAAAAGTGGAGGGTTCCCGAGCATCCCAATACAATCCATGTTTGATCAATTAAGAATTGAGATACTCACTAAAACACAAATACAGAATTCGATCTAAAGTTATTGAATTCTGTTGAAACGAAACACGTAAGTAGAATAGTGGCTCCTACCCCACTATGAATGGTGTAGAAAGTACCATTTGTGGAGTGAGTGGACCAATTGTGTAAGAAGAAAAAGTGGTCCAAAAGGAATCTTCTAATGGACCCCTTACAATACATCACACACAGATCTTGAAAATATATTTTTCTAAAAGAGAGTGAAAATCAAGTATGCGCCGAAGGATAAAGAAAAAGAGATTCATGACCAAAGATGACTCCATTCAAAACCAAACAATTCAACAGATCCCAATCATTCATATACAGTCCATTTTGTCATTATAAAAACACAATAAGACAAGGCTGAATTTACGGGGAAATTGCTCATTTTTTGGCTCTTCATACCCCAATCAGCCAATTATCTTTACCTTTATAATATTATAATATACTAAAGCTAACATGCCTTAAGTTTAGGTCATTGGCTTTCCCACATGCACTGTGCTACTTAGTCATGCATCTCAATAATGCATGGTCGTTAGGAGGAATCTCAAACAAGAAGGGCATTGATTGCTAAACAGAAATGCTTCAACTGATAAATCAATGTTTTATGTTATTCCAAGTACAATTTACCAAATTAATCTAAAACGATTTCTCGAGTTACAAGCACCAAATGCATATGGCTTTTGAGAGTAACTTCTTTTTCCAAGCTGAAACAAGGGGCAAAAGTCTTAACTACAAGCACTGACGTACCGATGCTATCCAATAAGTTTGGTATTATTTGGAAGGGCAACAGCCAATATCCATGACTATTCTCCATACCTGCTCACGGGGTAAAATAAATCTCTGGAAAGCAAAAAAGAGAGAGTTGCTTGGGCACTAATCTCATTGGACGATGCTCTTTGCAGCTTTTTCAGGGAGAATATTATCAGGAAGTACAAGCTCGGGAGGTGTTTCACGGACAACACCAATCATAGAATCATATTCCTCATCACGTTTGGCATACTTCTTACGAAGCATCTTTTCAAATTCAATTTCGTCAAAGGACTTGGAATTCTCAGCTGCATGGACACGAGCAAGGTTACAGTAATTGGTTGCTGACTGAGCAATGAAGGCTATCTCTTCATCAGTTAGCTTCCTCAGAAACTTAGCTGGATTGCCTGCCCATACCTGTGTCATATAGATTCACGATTAAATAGTGAGAGCAGATTAAGCCTCTTAAATCATAACTATTTGCAGAAGAAGCCAATCATAATGTGGCTTAATGCAGAGTGTTAAATCCAGTAATTCACCACACTGATTCATAATGGAATGCGAACAAAAGATGTAACTTGGTAGACTTATGAAACATTTGACAGTCTTAAACCTCCTTGAACCCCAATCCATAGTTAAGACAGTGGGATAAGTCAAATTTTACAGGAAAATTAAATGAGTCAAGTTATAAGTTGGGTGTCAAAGTTTCGATCTCATATCCACAAAACTTATGACTTTGCAACATATAAGTAACACTGTTGTATCTGACCTATTCAGAAAAGCATAGCAAACAAAATATTTAGAATTGCATAAGGAGCTGCTTTCTCCAACCACTCTTTTTCTTTAGGACAAAATAGACTTTACCTTATCTGTGTAGCGGTAATAAACTAGGAATTTTGAAGGCCTAATTGCAATGAAGCTCAGATAGATAAGGGCAAGTTCCCTATATGATAATACAGTATTGCCAAATGCAATATCTAATATAAGACAAAATCCAATCATGTCCTCAACATCTTTACATCTCTCTCATATCCAACATAGGTGGGCCAGAGAGTGAAACCCACAAAAGAAAGAGAAACTCCATACACGTATTTTAAGAGGTGAGGTGTTATTGCTAGCAAGCAGCAGCAAACATAGGTATCTGTCTCAAGAGGAGAGTAGAACACCTCCATGGAATTTCATCCATTCTACCACATCTTTTAACAGCGGACTTACTGTAAATAAATCATTGGTGATGATGAGGGGACTACTGGATACCTACCTCTCCGGAGGGAATCCTTGTGTTCTGTTTCACAAGGGATCCTGCAGCAACCATGGCATGTTTCTCTACATGAACACCATCAAGCAGTGTGGCTCCCATACCAATGAAGGCCTCATCCTCAATGGTGCAGCCATGTACAACAGCACTATGACCTACAGAAAGCTGAAGTCACTATCCATAAAACCAAGGTAACAAATGCTAAGGCCGGACTTGAATACTTACCAACAGTGACATTGTTCCCTATAATGGTGGGCAGCACCTTTTGACTTATGTTTGATTTGGCCACATGAACAAGGGAGTTGTCCTGTATATTGGTGCCAGATCCGACACTGATGCTGTTAACATCACCTGTAAAAGAGAAGGCACATAAAAATTTTAAATACTTCAATATAGCATGCAAATACAGAAAATTTCTTGCCGACTAATAATCACTACACAAAAAAATAATAATGAAGTCGTGCTATCATTAATTATTAGAAATGATTAAATACACCCCCACGGACAATCATATTTGTGATAAAAACCCAAAATAAAAGTTGAATTTCACCTAAGTGATTAGTTGCAAGAGCTCATATACAAGGGGAAGGGGAAACCCACCTGTTGAAATGGGTCATGTATGAGAAATTTCAAATTTCCCTAAACAGGTAGGACTGGGATGAGAACACCCTTACAGCACCTCACATTTTCACTGATTATTTATGTGATAAGAGAAGGTATATGTACTAACACACTATACATAGGCATATGTAACACAGGTTTTAGGGTCCTTATGTACAAATTAAAACAAAACCACATAAATGGTATTTCATGCATTTAAATTTTCCAAAGTTCCTTTTACATTCTAAAGTGTCTTGTGGGAATTGAAAAGAATAATATACTATCAAGGAGAACTGGAGAAGGGAAGAGGAGAAGAGATTTACTACATCTATCCCAATGAAGCGTCTATCAAACCATTGCAATTGATGTTTGACGGCCAAAAGAAGGAAAAGATCTACAGAAATTGGGCTTTTGATCTGAAACTAGTGACTCAAGCAAGAAATTGTTCAAGTTTCAAGAAGCCCCCAAAATAACATTTCATTTGCTGATCATTTTTCAAATAGTTTATTCTAAATTAAGAGGAATTGAGGAATTGAGGGAAGAATATAGAAGGCCAACAAGCAACAAAAGATTAACTCTTATTTGCCAATGGATAGCGTGCATCATACCAACTTCACTATTTTATGCACTAGAACAACGGCGGAGTCATGGAAACATGGTCAAAACTACTATTACTTGAGAATCAAAACTGCCATGTAACACTTGAACGTACCATCCAACAATAACAATGTTGTGATAAGATACTTACCTCTTAGCACACATCCATACCAAATAGATGAATTGCGTCCCACATGGACGTCTCCAATGACTGTGGCACCTGGAGCTACAAATACATCCTTATCCACCACTGGAGCTTTATCAAAAATGTTCATAAGAGTCCGATGCCTGGACACTGAAACATAGAAGGTGTAACTAACCAAGCTTAAGTTCAAATTTGACCACTTAAAGGAGTCTAATTACTAGAAGGAAGGCTACATAACAGACATTTTTTTTCTTTTAATAAGGGAGATGGTGTTTGAGAATTGTTGCATGAAAGATCAATGAGGCATAACTGGTGCAATTCATATGAGAATAAATAAATATGACAATAATGCATCACTTAATATCATTTATTTTAAAAAAGATAATGGATAATAGTGGCAATAAAGTGGATAATTATTCAAGTTACATATCACATCCTGCATTCCTGCTCTTAGTAGGCATATTCTATGTTTTAGAAGAGAGAGTGAAGCAACTAGCATAACAATCAAGTTCTCAATTCATAATGGAAACCAGCAAGAAATCCACCCAAAATTTCACTTCAGGCTCCTCTTAAGTCAACAACCAACTGATAAAAATGGACCTTGGACTTAACTTAACCCTAAAAGTTAGCTCATAAGGAGAGGATTGTCCAATTACTTCTACCTTTTTTAAAAAAAGGAGAGGATTGTCCAATTACTATATAAGGAGACCACTTTTACATCTCACAATCAATGTGGGACAACGTAACACTCCCACACGCCCGAGCCTGTCAACGGGAGTATGGACACCATAATATGGGGGTCAAACAGTGGATAAACCAAAATTGGGATGTGTTTGGCTTTGCTATCATGATTAGGAGTGCATCTTACACTTCACTCAACCCCAAAAGCTAGCCATGAGGTGAGAATTGTCCAAGATATAAGGAGATCAATTCCACATCCCACAACCAATGTGGGGCAACTTAAACCAACTTTGTGATCCGTCCTCCATCTCAAGGCACAACTATTTGAATCAGAAAAATACTTGGTGGGCATATAAACTGCCTAATGCACCAATAGTCCTTAAAAATCTGCTTAATATGCAGCTGGAATAGGTTGAGTTAATGTCATTAAGCAAATAGGTTCTAAAGAAAGTAGCCAACTCTACTCACTTTTGACAGGTTCCTTACATTGATAAGAGATAGCACCACTTATATAAGCGTAAGTGGTGCTATTCAGACAAGAATGAACCATCCAATGCATTTTTCGCCCTAAGTAAGGTCTAATTTGCTCTCTCCTGGGATACCCTTAAACAACCAAACAACTTTTGGGGATGGAAGGGTCTTTGGTGTCTTAACAACAACCAAAGAGGCTAATCGAAATCCTAACCATGAGTAGAAGGGGATTGATCAAAAGGACCGAGCAAATAGGTTTGTCACATAAGGAAAGGTTCTTCTAAGATACCAGCCCTGAAGGTAATCCCCTGTGTTTCTTATGCTTTACAAGAACAATTCTAACATTTTACATCTTTCATTCTCTTGTACTTCATTTGCACTTAGAATCAGTTACCTAAAGCTACTGAACATAGAATTCAAATAAGTATAAGATTATGAATACGCATTACAACCCACTCCAAAACGCCTTTTTCTCCCTTTCCTAGTTCTTTTTCCTAAAGCACAACTTCATAGGCACTGGACACCCATTTCAAAAGTGCAAATCTAAGAACTCCAATAACGACCTGAAGAAGACAGGAGAACTGGGCATTCACAGGACTTCGTTTCACATTCTCAAGAAGAATACTACTTGCACTAATTGAAGAGTCACACAATGTTTCTTCCACTAAATTTTTTTCATATAGAAGTTGCGACTTACAGTTTATTTTTGTTCAATGTATAAAATATTTATGTAATTTCTAAATGTCTTCCCTCACACTGAAATCAGATGTTCTAACCTCCACACTCCAAAATATACCATTTTCCCCCAAACGAGTATTAACTAGGCCCAACGGATTCAATGCAATAACATAAACAATTGTAGATGTAGAGAGACAACAATATCATATTGAAACATTGGTAAATAAACGTATTAACTCACAACAACTTCAAAATTAGGATCAATTCCTTAATGTCCTCACATTGAAAATCAGATGTTCTAACCTCCACACTCCAAACTTTACCATTTTTTTCCTAAACAAAGAGTACTAACAAAGCTCAACAGATGAAATGCAATAACATTAACAAGCATAGAAGCAATAGAGACACAAGGTAAATAAGCTTATTAACTAACGGCAACTTCTAAATTAGGAACAATTTCTAAATGTCCTCACACTGATAATGAACATCAAATATTCTAACCACCACACTCCAAACTCTTATCACTTTTCCCCAAACAAAAAGTATTAACAAATTAGGATAAAATGCAATAACATAAACAATCATAGATGCATCAGCGACACAACATCATATTCAAACATCGGTAAATTAAACATTGTGGAGGAAACGGGAGGTGAGATCTAGGGTTAAGAATAAGGAAATTACGGTGTTCCTCTATGTGGGAGCTGCCTTGAAGGCGATTTCCGACGCGATCAAGAGCTTTGCCGGTCGCTCGAACGATGGATCCCAGGGAGTAAATTGCTTTCCCAAGGGTTCCCATTTTTTACCTCCTCCTTCTTCGTTTAGCCCTCTTTCTGATCAGTGGGGCTGTGCAGTCAAGGTGTTTGTGTTATTGTGGCCTAGCAAAAGAGACGATTGAGTGAGAAATGAAGGCTTTCACAGAGTAATGGTAGGGCAGAATAGTGAATACCACATGCCTAGGGCCTCCAAAGGGTAAATTTGGAAATTAAGTCAATTCATTTAGAAAATTTTAAGGTTTTTCTTAATTCCAATTGAATTATTCTCCCAAAAGATAGTCATAGAAGTAATCTATCAAAATATAGAAAGTAATTAAATTAAAGTAAATATGGGGTCCTAATGGTCATTGCTCAAATTACAAATAGAAACAAATCATATTACATAATCGATAATCTGGCTCTAACGCTACGTTATAAAAAGTAAAAACTCAAATATTTTCTTCGATAAAATAGAACTCTACAGGAGTCGAACTCTAGAGGAGAAGTTGTTTCTTAGAATTGTATGCTCTCTCTCTCTATCCCTATTTACTTGTCAAATATTTTCTAATTTAATTTCCCTTTTTACTTGTCATTTTTGACAAATCAAGGAAGAACAATTTTTTTCTTTCTATTATACCCTCAATTTAGTTGCATTGAGTTAATGTATTTGAAAAATATAGTGAAGTAAATATGATTAAAACTCTATCAATTAATAGGAGTAATGATAAAATGACTGTACTAATCAATAATCATATTACATGATTAATAACCCGACTCTAATGCTACTCATAAAAAGTAAAAAAACTCAAATATCTATTGGTGCATGTGAACTCATGAATTCTTCGAAAAAATATATATTTTATGTACATATTTTCTCTCTGTGTCAAAATTGTATGTTCAATTCTCATTTGAGTCTAAACTAACATAACAAAATGGGCCTAATTTGAAATTTTCGATATTATAGAAATGGACGTTAGAAAACCAACACATGCTGCAAAAATTGTACTTTGTGCTTTAACTAACCAATTTCTCTTTACTTTTTTTAGTTTTACAAAAAGATTGTTGACTATTCT
This sequence comes from Solanum bukasovii, assembly GCA_029582585.1. NCBI lineage: Eukaryota > Viridiplantae > Streptophyta > Magnoliopsida > Solanales > Solanaceae > Solanum > Solanum bukasovii. The sequence continues at coordinate 19,512 of JAJOOI010022413.1, forward strand.
GCATCTAAGAAGGATCCAAGTTGTTGGTGTTGAGGTTCCTTGCTCTTGGAGGCCCGGCTGCGGAGGATTTTGGGGAGAAATCAACTTTGTTATCTGATGACAAAATGTGAGATTGAACCCACCCTTCTTCGTAATGAGGGTGACAACTTCCTAACAACCAAAACATGGAAAATAACAAGATTATATCATCATAGTATCTGACTTTTATTACAAAATGAGTTTATTTATACATATTATACACATTATTTAATTTCTAGTAGTAGTTTGGAATACTTTATTATCATCAATTTGATTAGTTGATAAAACATGGCCAGCTAAGTCTTACCTAACTACAACTACTACATAGTTTTGCTACTATATATATTAAAATCCTTCTTTCATTGTATTTCTGAAAATTCTCCATCAAATGAGTGGAAGAACAATTATCTTGATTTTATTTTTTTGGGCTGTTCTTACCATTGTTACTCCTATTCTTGTACGTTTATCAGCTACTGCTAAAGCCAATGGGGAATTTTTTGTTATCAAACACACAAGTAAGGATATTGTTAAAATCAGGAATCTAAGTAGCTCAGTTGGTTGGCTATCTGAACTTTCACCTTATTGGTGACGGTTCGATTCCCCCACCTTCTTGTTGTTGTTGATATTTTTAAAATGTCTCATCACTTCCTAGTTTTTATATGGTCTTATGATCAAGTTTGAAGTTATTAGTCTCTCTTTTTGCAGGTGAGCTAAAGGCTGGAAAAATGATGGGGTTGTTGCCAAGGAAGGCGCTACACATGGACGACGAGGCTATGGGAGATGAAAATGTTGTTAAGCTATTTTGCTCGGATACTTCAAAAATGTGGTCGTACCTTTGTCAGTTCCTTTAAAAGTAGTGTATGTTTGGAGGATCTAATACAAACATGAGTGACATTTATAGAGGATCCGAGCAACATAGTTTATAAGGTGTACAGGGGGCCAATGATGAAGAGTGAAAAACATCATTTTGGTTGAAGAAATTGAGTACCATTATTTCAAATTGTTAAGGTAACCCCACTTGAGCATTTGAGACATGGTGGTGCTTGCATTATTTTGGCAAGGGATGGATGGACAAAATATTATTTGGTGTATATATATATATATATATCTACAGAAGGTACAACAACAATTCCATTTATTATATTACAGAAGCAATTGGTCAATTCTTTTTATTCTATTCAACTTTTTTTTTTTTCATTTGTTTTTCCTTTCTCATATAACGATAATGGTGGATGTGTAATATATGTATAATATGTGTATGATCGTGTATAATTTATGTATACTGACTAAAAAAAGTAAACAGTAATTTGCTCGGCTTTTCGCGTAAGTATCATGATCCATTCTAGAATGAAGAAGCATATTCTTCCTAACAAAAGTTAGGTGAAGTGGGAAGGTTTACCTAACTGGTATGGAAAAAGCAGTGGAGTATGACTAAAGCATGAATGATAATGTTAGATTGGTAGGGTAATAACTCATCATGTAAAATCATCATACCAAATTGACAATATTTTCCAATCACTATATATCCGCTCATCAGCTATTTGATCGGGATACTATTACATAGGTTCCTAACGGAATTCTTTAGATTTTAAGGCAAACGATCCGTGGATTATGTTCCATACGATACTTGAACTCATAAGAAAGCTAGAGAAAACTGAAATGAGTGAGCCTCATTTATAAACAGTAGAGAGTCCTCTTTGATTGATCTTTATTGACAACAAGACTCTTTCATATTACATCACACCTTAAAATCTGGTACAAGATGGTAGAGCAACAATGTAAAAAGTAAAAAGACGCGAATGTATCTTCCGTTTTCTGTAGTTTCATTATAGTACTACTCAGTATGGACAGAAAAAACAGACTTAAAACATACCATTCAATGTGTCTCTGATGACATAGTTAACAAGCACTCATACTTCCAGATAAAATGTCTGATAACACTAGATCATCTAACAGTTTATTTGAGTGATCGAAGACATCAAACGTGTGGTTTAGACAAAGTGGCCAATGTACTCCTCCACGGTGGTGTACTTAACATCTGGATAAAGTTCTGAGGCCTCAACCCCAAACGATGGCTCAATCTCAAAATTGGTTTGATCACCCTTCACGAATGTTGAGTGGTTGATTGCTAGTACGATATTGATTGGCATTGGAGATGCTGCAACAGTATGCAATATACATTGTCAGGATTACCTATGCTAAATTGAAAGAAACAGTAGTCTTGACTAAATATGAATGATATAAAGATTACTGACTCTGGATGTCTTTGAGAATTTGCTCCTCTGGAACGTAGATTTTCTCGAGAGTTTTACATACCAATCAGTTTCTCCCATATAGCCACAAGCTCGTTGAACGATAAGGTGTTCTTGGGAGGCCTGATGTAAAGGGACTTGTTCAACGTTCTTGGGTCATCAACAACCTTAATGGTATAGGTGCCAATGTCATGTTCTTCATTGAATACAGCTGCAGACAAACAGAAACAAAGCAGAAAAAAAGTAAACAAAAATGAGACATTTTGTCATGAACTTGTTCTGTTGGCGCGCGTACCACATTCAAATCAATGGAGTCACCACCTAAGGAATTTTTCTTGACTTACCCTTAACATTTCCATCTCTGGTAATGATGACTTTGTCTCGAGGAGGAGCAGTGGCTCCTGGCTGGACCAAAGTTGCTAAAAAATAACCAGCAAAACAGTTGCACAAGACATATAAGTATAGGGAATTTCTGCAGCCTCAATTGCTCTTCGGATTTGGACTTTCACAGCCAATGTAGACTTTGCTGGATCCACAGAGTTCATCCTATCGACATCCATACCAAACTTCGAAGGGAAGAACCTCTGCTAATTTTTAAGAACAAGATAATTAATTCAAACGATTTTCAGATTCTCTAGTGAAATATTCTTCCAAATTTGAGGCATTTACGCGAACTTGCTGCATATTTCTGTCATACACTTGGTTATGCAGATCAAGATCTGTCCACTAGGCCATGTTAACAATTAGTAATCTAACTCATTTTATTACCTTAAATCAACGAGACGAATACTCCCTTAATTGGAGTCTATGTTGCTCGGACTATCCAAATATATTGCTGAACCCATGTTGGATCCTCCAAAAATACACTACTTTTGGACGATCCAACACGCAACCATCAACATTATTGAAGTATCCGAGCAACATAGATTTAAGGTCCCTTTAATACTCCAAATTCTCTAATTCAAATGTTTATCTATAAATTCAAGAATTTTCATCAACAATTACTGTAATCAAGATCCCCATACTCCATTATCCCCTCTGTCCCATGTTGCATACAGATAAATAAGATCCCTCCATCCTTAATCAGAGGTCTCGAGTTCAACCCCGTTTCGAAAAACAAGAAGTAATTAACCTTAATATTGCCAGCTTCTTTGATAGCATCAATGATCTTAACTTGATCAGCCAATTGCATTTCACCAACAGTTGATATCACCACATCTACTTGTTTTATAGCCTTCAACAAACTCTCATGATCATACAAATCACCCTGTTCAAAAAACAAGAAACTAAACTATACTTGCATATACAATTTATTAACAAATTAAATGCACCATATAATATACATACATTAATAATAGTGACACCCAAATTCTTCCTTTACTTTACTTAAGAAAGGATCATGATCCATTCTAGAGTGAAGCAGCATATTCTTCCTAACAAAAGTTAGGTGAAGTTGGAAGGTTTACCTAACTAGCAGAGGAATTTCCTGGCGTATGACTAAAACATGAATGATAATGTTAGATTGGTAGGGTAATAACTCATCACGTAAAATCATCATACCAAATTGACAATATTTTCCAATAACTATTTATCCGCTCATCAGCTATTTGATCGGGATACTATTACATAGGTTCCTAACGATCTGTGGATTATATTCCATAAGATACCTGAACTCATAAGAAAGCTAGAGATAACTGAAATGAGTGAGCCTCATATATAAACAGGAGAGAGTCCTCTTTGATTGATCTTTATTGACAACAAGACTCTTTCATATTAGGGTGACAATTTCAGCCCATATTAACGAAATGAGTCCATTTAATTGGGTAAATATGGGCTTCAAGCTATTTTAAGAGTCTCTACAACTATGATCAAAATGGATAAAATATGGGTATCCATATTGACTCATAATAGATCACTTAGTTTTCACTTCCACTCAAAATTCTTAATTGTGCTAAAAAATAAAAGAATTTAATATTAATTTTCAAACTTAATTGAAAAAACAGATTTATTTTTGTTTTTGAAAAACAAAAAAAATTTAAGGGTAGGTTGGTGGAAGGAAGTGGGGGGGGTAATTTTTTTTTTTTGAAAAACAGAGTTTTTTTTTTTGTTTTTGGAAAACAAAAAAAATTTAGGGGTCGGTTGGTGGAAGGTGGGGGCACCCCGGGGGGGTGGGGGTGCCGGGGGAGGGGGTAAATTGATGTCATGAAGTCCCAGTTCACTTAGTCAAGGAAATATGGAGATGTTTTAAATGGGTTAGAACTATT